>CAUYOR010063761.1:0-10327 GCA_963573925.1 Callimico goeldii
CAATGGCGCAATCTCGGCTCACCGCAACCTCCGCCTCCTGGGTTCAGGCAATTCTCCTGCCTCAGCCTCCTGAGTAGCTGGGATTACAGGCACGCACCACCATGCCCAGCTAATTTTTTGTATTTTTAGTAGAGACAGGGTCTCACCATGTTGACCAGGATGGTCTCGATCTCTTGACCTCGTGATCCACCACCTCAGCCTCCCAAAGTGCTGGGATTACAGGCTTGAGCCACCGCGCCCAGCCTACGGACCCTATTTTCTTTATCTAGCCTATGTTGATGGGTATTTTGAATGAATCCATGTTTTTTTCTTTTGAAAATAGTACTGTAATGAACATACAAGTTCATGTATCCTTATGGTGGAATAATTTATATTCCTTTGGGTGTACATTCAATAATGGGATTGCTGGGTTGAATGGCAATTGAGTTCTTTAAGAAATAATCTGCTTTCCACAATGGCTAAACTAATTTGCATTCCCACTGACAGTGTATATGCATTCCCTTTTGTCTGCAACCTCACCAGTATATGTTATTTTTTATAATGGCCATTCTGACTGGTGTGAGATGGTATCTCACAGTGGTTTAGATTTGCATTTCTCTAATGATTAGTGATGTTGAGTGATTTTTTCATATGCTTGTTGGCCACATGTGTCTTATTTGGGGAAGTATTTGTTCATGTCCTTTGCCCGTTTTTTTTTTTTTTTTACAAAGCTACTTTTAATACTTTGGGGTGAGCCCCACAGGAAAAAAAAGCACTGGGAAGGGGTAACCCCCTCATCCCCGGGAGTGGCCCGGGGTAGAGAGGCTACCTGAGGGGAAGGAAGCACAAAAGGGACCCGCTGCAGACTCAGGGGAAAGGGAATGCCATCGGTGCTGGGACCTGTGAGCACTACAGGAGGAAACGCGAGCGTGGTGGGACTGGCTCCCGGCACACAGGCGAAGGGCAAGAGGGTTGGACACGAAGCCACAAAGCTACTTGGGTTCCTCCTTCTCGTTTGCCTTTTTCTGCTTCTACTGCATGATCTCCGAGTCCCTCTGCTTCCAGGCAGCAGCAGAAAGCCCGTCATCTCGGCGCTTTTGCTTAACTGAGTCGCTCTGCTTTTTCATATTCTCTGGCAGGCGAGTTCTTGCCGGTTACCGCGGGTCATGGCGACAGCAGTGGCTACGACCTCCCTCTGTTAAGTGCCCTCGTTCTGTCCCCTTTGCCCGTTTTTAATGGGATTGTTAATTTCTGTTTGTTGATTTGTTTAAATTTCAGATAAATTCTGGATATTAGATCATCGTCAGATGCATACGTCGCAAAAATTTTCTCCCATTCTGTATGTAGGTTGTGTGTTTACTCTGTTGATAGTTTATTTTGCTGTGCAGAAGTTCTTTAGTTATGTTTCACTAGTCAATTTTTTTTTTTTTTTTTTTGGCTGCAATTGCTTTTGGCATCTTTGTTATAAAATCTTTGCTGGGTCCTATGTCCAGAATGGTATTTCCTAAGTTATTGTCCAGGGTTTTAAAAATAATTTTCGGAAGTCATTAATCCATCTTGCATAGATTTTCATACATGGAAAAAGGAAGAGGTCCACTTTCAACCTTCTGCATATGGTTAGCCAGTTATCCCAACACCATTCATTGAATGGGGAGTCCTTTCCCTGTTGTTTGTTTTTGCTGACTTTGTTCAAGATTACATGATTGTAGATGTACAGTGTTATTTCTGGGCTCTCCATTTTGTTCCATTTGTCTGTGTTTCTGGTTTTGTACCAGTATTATGCTGTTTTCGTTACCGTAGCCTTGTAGTAAAGTTTGAAGTCAGGTAATGTGCTACCTCCAGCTGTTCAGGCTCTTTGGTTCCATACACATTTTTAAATAGTTTTTCCAAATTCTGTGAAAAATATCACTGGCAGTTTGATAGAATCTGTAAATTGCTTTGGGAATTTTGGCCATTTTAACAATCTTGATTCTTCCTATCTGTGACCACGCAATGCTTTTCCATTTGTTTGTGTCATCTCTGGTTTCTTTGAGCAGTGTTTTGTGATTTTCATTGTAAAGAGAAACTCCCTGGTTAGCCATATTCCTAGGTATTTTGTTCTTTTCTGTGGTTATTGTGAATAAGATTGTGTGCTTCATTTGACTCTCACCATGGATATTGTTGGTGTATAGGAATGCCACTGATTTTTGTATATTTACTTTGTGTTTTGAAACTGTGTTAAAGTTGTGTATCAGAGCAAGGAGCTTTTAGGTAGAGACTATGGGATTTTCTAGGCATAGAAGCATATCATCATCTGTGAGGAGAGACAGTTTGACTTCCCCTCTTCCTATTTGGATGCCTTTTATTTACTTCTCTTGCCTAATTGCTCTGGCCAGGTCTTTTGGTACTGTGCTGAATAGTAGTGGTAAAGAGAACATCTTTGTCCTGTTCTGGTTTTCAAGAGAAATGCTCCCAGTTTCTGGCCATTCAGTATGATGTTAACTGTGGGTTTTTCATAAATGACTCCCATTATTTTGAAGTATGTTCCTTCATGCTTGGTTTGTTGAGAGTTTTTAACATGAAGCAGTATTGAATTTTATTGAAGGTCTCTTCAGCATTTATTGAGATGATCATGTGGTTTTTATTTTTAGTTCTGTCTATATGATGAATCACATTGATTTGCATATGTTGAACCAACCTTGCATCTCAGGAATAAAGCCTACTTGAACATGCTGTATCAGTTTTTTAAAGTGCTACTGGATTCAGTTTGCTAGTATTTTGTTGAGAATCTCTGCATTTATGTTTCTCAAGGGTATTGCCCTAAATTTTTCTTTTTTGTGTGTGTCTCTGTCAGGTTTTGTTATCATGGTGATGCCAGTCTCAATGAATGAGTTAGGGAAGAGTCTCTCCTTCTCAGTTTTTTTTTTGAATAGTTTCAATAGGAATGGTACCAGCTCCTCTTTGTACATTTGGTAAAATTTGGCTGTGAATTCCTCTGTTCCTAGAAATTTTTTCTGCATGGTAGACTTTTTATTATTGATTCAATTTTGGAACTTAAGGATCTGTTCAGGGAATCAGTTTCTTCCTGGTTCAGTCTTGGGAGATTATATGAGTACACGAGTTTATCTTTTACTTCCAAGTTTTCTAGCTTGCATGTATAGAAGTAGAGGAGTCTCTGAGGGTTTTTTGTTTTGATTTGTTTCTGTGGCGCTGGTAGTAATGTCCCCTTTGTCCTTCCTGATGGTGTTTATTTTGATCTTCTTTCTTCTTTTCTGTATTAGTCTAGTGAGTGGTCCAGTAGTAGTCTTTCAAAAAACCAAACCCTCAATCTTTTGTATGGATTTTATTTTCTGTCTCAGTTTTCTTCAGTTCAACTGATTCTGGTTATTTCCTATCTTCTCCACCATTTGGAACTGTTTTGCTCCTGTTTCTCAGTTGGCCTAGGTGTGATGTTACATTGTTATCTTTCTAACTGCTTGATGTGGGCCTTTAGCACTCTCAACCTTCCTATTAACACTGCTTTGGCTGTGTCCCAGAGATTCTGGTATGTTGTATCTTTGTTCTCATATGTGTCAAAGAATTACTTCATTGTTGCCTTAACAATGAAACAATAAAAGTTTACCCAAGAGTCATTCAGGAGCAGGTTGTTTAATTTCTATGTAATTGTATGGTTTTGAGTGATTTTTTAAACAATATTGATGTCTATTTTTATTGTTCTGTGGTGCTAGTGTGTGCTTGCCATGATTTTGTTGTTGTTGTTGTTGTTATTGTTTTTGATTTGCTGAGGATTGTTTTATGACTGACTGTGTGGTCAAGTTTAGAGCATGTGCCATGTGCAGATGATAAGAATGTACATGCTGTTTGTTTTGGGTGGAGAGTTTTGTAAATGTCTTTAGGTTTATTTGGTCAAGTGTCAAGTTCAGATCCTGAATATCTTTGTTAGTTTTTTGCTTTGATAATCTAATGCTGTCAGAGGGATGTTAAAGTCTCTCACTGTTATTGTGTGGTTATCTAAGGCTTTTGTTATCTAAGCTTTTTCACAGGTCTCTAGGAACTTGTTTTATAAATATGTGTTCTCCTGTTTTGGGTGCATATACATTTAGAATAGGTAGGTCTTTTGTTGAATTGAACCCTTTACCATATGTATTGCTATTTTTTGTCTTTTTTGAACATTGTTGGTTTAAACTCTGTTCTGTCTAAAATTAGAATAACAACACTTGCTTTTTTCCATTTTCCATTTGTTAGGTAGATAATTCTCTATCCCTTTACTTTGTGCCTATGAGTGTCACTGCATGTGAGATGGATCTCTTCAAGATGGCATACTATTGGGTTGTGCTTCTTTATCCAACTTGCCACTCTGTACCTTTTAATTTGGCATTTAGCCTGTTGACATACAAGCTTAATATTGTTATGTGCAAACTTGATCCTGTCATCATGCTGTTAGCTGGTTACTATACAGACGTGTTTTTGTAATTGCTTTATTGTGCTGATGGTCTATGTACTTAGTTTTGATTTTGTAGTAGGTGGTAACAGTCATTTTTTTCCCCCATATTTAGTACTTCCTTCAGTACCTGTTGAAAGCCAGGTCTGATGGTAATGAATTCCCTTAGCATTGCTTGTCTGAAAAGGATCTTCTTTATCCTTTGTTTACAAAGCTTAGTTTGACTGGATGAAATTCTTACTTGGAATTTCTTTTGTTTTAAAATGCTGAATATAGGCACCCAGTCTCTTATGGCTAGAACTCCAGGGACATATTTGTGCCAGTAATGGGGGCTCAGCAGGGAAAGGTGAGCTCATGCCTGCATCAGTGGGATGGAAGAATGCACATGCACATGAATGCTGTCATGGAAGGGGAGGCAGGGTCCTCCTTCCTGTGGGCACACCAGCACAACAGTGGGGGAGTATATCCATGGGCAAATGCGTGCCAGCAAAGCAGTATGGGGGAGATTGCAATGGGAAGAGGGTGTGGGTGGTCTGGTATGCATTAGTGGGGGTCACTCTGCTGGAGGTTTCTGATGGTCTGACACAGTACACTGGCAAAGGAGCTATGATGCCTGACCTCAGGAGGCATCCTGGTTGGGCATCCAAGGCTGGGCTGCAACCAGGCTTGGGCAGGCTGAGTCCCTGGGGTCCCAGTTAGGGACTGAGGATTTCTGTTGCAAGTTCTATTGGAAGACTGATGAAGTTTCCTTTGTAGGTTACCCACTCCTTTTCTTTAGCTCCCTTTAACATTTTTTCTTTCATTTTGACCTTGGAGAATCTGGTGACTGTGTTTGTTGGGGATGATTATCTTGTGTAGTATCTCACAGGGCTTCTCTGCATTTTCTGGTTTTAAATGTTGCCTTCTCTAGATAGGTGGAGGAAATTTTCATAGATTATGTCCTGAAGTAATGTATTCCAAGTTGTTTGCTTTCTCTTCCTCTATTTCAAGGATGCTCAGTCATATAAGTCATCTCTGTATGTAATTCTGTATTTCTTGGAGGTTTGCTCATTCCTCTTTAAACTTTTTTATTTTTGCCTGACTGAGTTATTTCAGACAACCAGTTATCAAGCTCTGAGATTGTTTCCTTAGATTGGTTGATTCTGCTGTTAATACTGGCAATTGTATTCTGAAATTCTTGAGATGAGTGTTTCAGGTCTATCAGATCAGTTGGTTCTTTCTTAAAATGGCCATTTAATCTTTCATCTCCTGTATAGTCTTATTGTATTCATTAGAATACTTGGATTAGTTTGACTTTCTCTTGAATCTTTATGATTTTCATTCCTGTCCATGTTTTAAATTCTATTTCTGTCTTTTCAGCCACTTCAGCCTGGTTAAGGACCATTGCTATGGAACTAGTGTGGACATTTGGAGGTAAGTAGCCACTATGACTTCCAGAGTTCTTGCACTATTTATTTTTCATCTTTATGGGACGATGTTCTTGCAGTCTTTGAAATTGCTGTCCTTTGGATGGATTTTTGTTTTTGCTTTTATCTTCTTTGATATCCTCAAGGTTTGATTGTGGTATAAGGTGGGTTCAGTTGAGTGGCCTCATTTACAGAAGATTTTTTTGGGGGTAAGACTCAGCTCAGTTCTCTTGGGCTGCATTCTGTAACTCTGAGTGGCTAGTATTGATTGTCTATTTTTGTTGGCTCGAAGTTAGGAACCTGGTGCTGGAGGGCCCATAATTGGGTGAGTGGTGAGGCCACTGGCCTCTGTGTGCATGTTTGCACCAGTGGCATTGTTAGTGTAATGGTTGGGTGCTGGCAGGTATGGGGCTACCACCCTTCATGCTCATATTTGTGGTGGCAGTGGAGGTCAGGTGATGAGGCCATTGGTGTCCATTTACATGTTTATGCCAGTAATGGGGACTCAGTAGAGGAAAGCTGAGCTCATGCCTGTAGTAGTGGCATGGGAGGGTTCACATGCACCTGCATGCTGGCATGGGAGGAGAGGCAAGGACCTTCTTCCTGTGTGCACACTAGCACAGCAATTGGGGAGTATCCATGGGCAAATGCATGCCAGCAAATCAGTATGGGGGAGATTGCATTGAGAAGAGAGTGATGGTGGGCCGGTATGCATCAGAGGGGGTCACTCTGCTGGAGCTTTCTGATAGTCCTCCATAGTACATTGGCAAAGGAGCTATGATGCCTGACCTCAGGAGGCATCCTGGTTGGGCATCCAAGGCTGCACTGCAACCAGGCTTGGACAGGCTGAGCCCCTGGAAGAGTCCAGCAAACAGGAGGGCACTCAGATCAGTCTGGTCCTATCTCACAGGTAAGACCATCCTGCTCTGTTCAGGTCCAACAATTCCCTCAAGGCTAGTCTCCTAGGGGAACATGTCAAGCTTTGGGGGATGTGCATCATTGGTTATGCTCCTCTGCAGACATTCCTGCATCGAACCCTCTGGTCTCTGTACAGGCTGGAGTCCTGCCCCTACTACCTCTCTGAGCAGCTCTCTCTGCCAGCTCAAGGGTCTGTGGGGGTTGTGGGGGTCTCTTGCTGCTAGGATTCCAGAGGTTCCCGTGAGGGCATGTCACTCCTTGCTTGTTCAAGTCACTCCTTCCCCAGGAGTCATTAGGGTCTAGGAATGAGTCCTAATGCACAGTAACCTGTGCAGAGCTCCCATCTTTCTTTCCCTTCAGCCCAATATCTGTGTCCTCCCTCCTTCCTTCCAAAGATCTGCTCAGTGTTCCAGTCTTCCTGATGTCCCAGTCCCTTGGTGGCAAATGTTTCTCCTGGTTGCATATAGTTGGCTGTCTTTTTCCACAATCCACCCCCAATATTTTATAACATGGATATTTAAAAGAAAAATCTAAGGCTAATGAGTATTTTTAAACTTTTCCCTAATAAGAAAACATTAGAATGTTTCAGATCTAATCGATCTTCTCTCAAATTATATGCTATTGTTGTTGGTAGTTGGTTTAATTTTTCTTTAATTTGACAAAGTAAATGTTACTTTATACAATCAATATTTGTTCTGATTTACCTACATACTTACAGAAATCTTTACTTGCCATTTCTTTCTTCATCAGAGACTTTTTCTTTGATATAACTTCAACATAAAGCTCACCTTTGAGGATTATGTTTAATAAAAACCTGTTGGCAGTGAGTTCTGTTACTCTGTGTTAACCTGGGTATATTATTTTTACTTCCTATTCTTGAAGAAAATTTAAACACATATTTTATTGTTGGTTGAGAATTATTTTCACTCAGGGCTTTAAAGATACTATTTGTCTTCTGTTGTTTATAATTGATATAGAAAAATCACACAATAAGGCTATTTACAATAGCTTTGTAGAAATGTCTTTGATTTCTAGCTGCTTTACAAATCCTCTCTTTGCCTTTGAAGTTTTGCAGTTTCACTTTGATTTATATCTAGACAAGGATTTCTTTTTGTTTATCTTGCTTGGGATTTTTTGAGCTTCCCAAAGGTGAGGATCACTGTTTATTTAAAAGTTATGAGAACTTTTGATCATCATTTCTAAAACTATTTCTTATTCCAGATGATCTTTATTACATCCTTCTGAAACTTTAATTAGACATATGTTAGAATTTTTCACTCTGTCTACAATGTCTCTTAATTCCTAATTCCTTTCCATACTTTCTACTTTTATTACTCTGTTGCATTCTGCATAATTCATTCAAATTTGTTTTCTATTTCACTGATTTTTTTCCCTTAGTCACATCTGATCAGTTATCCTATCCATTGGAGTTTTTATTTCAATGATTATATTTTTATTTCTGGAAATTTCAATTTGGTTATATTCACACCTATTTAGATGACTTTTATGACTTTTTTCTTTCTTATATTTTTAGGCTTTGTTGGGATATGTTAAGCATTCTTTTTGTATACTTTTGTTTGATAAGATCTTAATTCATTGCAAGATTGAGTCCGCAGTTAGCTGTTTCTGGTTGGAAGTTCCTCATGGTGTGTTGTGATATTTTGCTGTAAGTGCATATTCCTTGGATCTTTATTCGTAGAAATTGTCTAAGATTTAGGTTGAGGAAGGGAGGGGCTCAAGATGGCGTGGTGAGAAGAACCCAGGAATGAAGCTCTCGGTGAACGTGTGGAGGGTGAGTCAGGGCCGCATTTCCAGACGGATCTTTGTTGCCCACAGAATGGGGAAATTCCCAGGTATCTGAGAGACGTGGGACACAACAGCAGAGGTTTTGGCTGGTGCAGCCGGCGGCCGGTGCTGCAGCAGTGCAGCGCTCCACAGCGGTGCAGCACTCAACGCTCCGCGCAAAGAGCACTGGTCTGGGTGCCCTGTTGAACAGGCAATCTGAGACTTGGGAGGGCAGATTGACATATCCATCTGATTGAACAGGGCTTAAACAGTGAGCCAGACCAGGAGATTCCAGGGAAATGGCATTTGGGCAAACAGAACTGCGATTCCAAAAGCTCTGGGTGGAAAGTTTCACTGCAGGCACAGCTGAACCCAGAACGGTGCAGCTCGGTGGGGAAGGGGTGTCCACCATTACCAAGGCAACTGGCCCTACTGAAGTACATGCCCGTTGCTGACGCAGCCTGCCATTGCCGAGGCAACCCGCCACAACAGAGAGACTCTGCCCCAGGGCATAGCCCGTGGCAGCAGGGCAGAGACCGCAGCAGCAGGGCAGAGACCACAGCAGCAGGGCAGAGCCTGCAGCAACGGGGCCGACCTCACACCAGCAGGGCAGAGCCTTGGCAGGCAAATAGTGACTAGACTGCCTCCTAGATGAGCAGGACAGTGCAACGGACACTCATAAAGCCCCAACCCCCCGAGACAGAGCATCTGAGAAAAAAAGGTTTTTTTTTTTTTTATTATGAGTTCTGCTGCACCAGACATAAATGTAGCAGCCTAACAGCCCTGAATGAACAACAGAGCTCACAGGCCAGCACTTGAGCTCCTATAAAGTACAGACTGTCTCCTCAAGCAGCTCCCTGACCCCTTTATATCCAAAAGACTGACATTTAGCAGGCATCACTCTGGTACAGATATAGCAGAAAAAGAAACTGGTAGAATCCCTCACTGTTCCACAGCTGAGACAGGTGCACCCCAGACAAATAGGGCCAGGAGTGGACCTCAGCAGTCGTACAGTGGAGGGGCTAGACTGGTAGAAGGAAAACCAAGTAACAGAAATACTTCATCATCAACAATCTGGGTGTCCACTCAGAGACCCAATCGAAAAGTCAGCAACTACTCAGACGACAGGTGGATAAACCCACAGAGATGGGAAGAAACCAGTGCAAAAAGCAGGAAAACACCCGAAACCAGACCACCTCACCTCCTACAAAGGATCAAAACTCCTCACCAGCAAGGGAACAAAGATGGATGGAGAATGACTGTGACGAAACGATGGAATTAGACTTCAGAAGGTGGGTAATGAGAAACTTCTGTGAGTTAAAAGAATATGTTTTAAATAAATGCAAAGAAACTAAGAACCTTGAAAAAAGATTTGAAAAAAGATTCGAGGAACTGATAACAAGAATGGATAACTTAGAGAGGAATATGAATGAATTGAAGGAGCTGAAAAACACAACACGAGAACTTTGCGAAACATGCACAAGTTTCAATAGCCGAATTGACCAAGCAGAAGAAAGAATATCAGAAGTCGAAGATCCACTCAATGAAATAAAACGAGAAATCAAGATTAGAGAAAAAAGCGCAGAAAGGAATGAACAAAGTCTCCAAGAAATGTGGGACTATGTAAAGAGACCTAACCTACATTTGATAGGTGTACCTGAATGCGACGAAGAGAATAAATCCAAGCTGGAAAATACTCTTCAGGAAATTATCCAGGAAAATTTCCCCCACCTAGCAAGGCAGGCCAACACTCAAACCCAGGAAATACAGAGAACACCACAAAGATATTCAGCAAGAAGAGCAACCCCAAGGCACATAA
>CAUYOR010063766.1:0-44014 GCA_963573925.1 Callimico goeldii
ACCATCCTGGTCAACATGGTGAAACCCCGTCTCTACTAAAAATACAAAAAACTAGCTGGGCATGATGGCGCATGCCTGTAATCCCAGCTACTCAGGAGGCTGAGGCAGGAGAATTGCCTGAACCCAGGAGGCGGAGGTTGCAGTGAGCCAAGATCACGCCATTGCACTCCAGCCTGGGTAACAAGAGCAAAACTCCATCTCAAAAAAAAGGAAAAGAAAAGAAAATGTATTTCAAGCCAGGCTCAGTGGCTCATGCCTATAATCCCAGCACTTTGGGATGCTGAGGCGGGTGGATCGCCTGAGGTCAGGAGTTCGAGACCAGCCTGACCAATATTGTGAAACCCCATCTCTACCAGAAATACAAAAAATTAGCTGAATGTGGTGGTGTGCGCCTGTAATCCCAACTACTAGGGAGATTGAGGCAGGAGAATCACTTATACCTGGGAAGTGGAGATTGCAGTGAGCCAAGAGTGTGCCATTGCACTCCAGCCTGGACAACAAGAGCAAAACTCCATCTCAAAAAAGAAAATATTTCAGAAAACAGGGCTCACGCCTGTAATCCCAACACTTTGGGAGGCCAAGGCAGGAGGATCCCTTGAAGACCAGCCCTGACAACATAGTTAAGACCCTGTGTCTACAAAAATTTTTTTTAATTTTAGCTGGGTATGATGGCACACACCTGTAGTCTCAGCTATTCAGGAGGCTGAGGTGAGAAGATCCCTTGAGCCTGGGAGGTTAAGGCTGCAGTAAGCCATGATTCCACCACTGCACTCCAGCCTGGGCAACAGAGCAAGACTCCATCTCCAAAAAAAAAAAAGCAGGAAAGAAAGCCAGCAAAGGGTGAGAAAGATGCTCTATGCCTAGAATTGGTTGAGGACTTCTACTGGGATCTGGTATTAATTTTTTCCATAGTATACCTCTAATCTAATGCAGTTTGGGATCACTACTAGGATCAAGTGCTTCCTTGTAGATTTTGCTTTAAGAAAGTTCCATTACTGTATTGGTCTCTGAGATGTAGTCACTTTACACACACAGTTGTGCATTGCTCAGCAACAGGGATGTATTCTAAGAAATGCATCGTTAGGCAATTTCATCTTTGTGCAAACATCATAAAGCGTACTTACACAAACCTAGATGGTATAGCCTACTCCACACCTAGGCTGTATGGTATAGCCTATGGCTCCTAGGCTATAAACCTGTACAACATGTTGCTGTACCGAATCCTATATGCAATTGTAACACAAATCATTAGGGGATAGGTATTTTCCAACTCCATTATAATTTTACCAGACTATGGTTGTATATGTGGCCCCTTGCTGACCAAGAAATCATTATGTGGTACGTGACTGTACTTCTTTATCCATTAATCTGAATATAGAGACATCTCTTGAATTAGTAGTCACTTACACTATGACAGGGTACAGGAATTAGTGGGCTCTTCTGGCCAGGAACAGAGGAGATGATGGCAAAGTACCAGGACAGCCTCCTCACTTCCACAAATCAGAGGTGGTTAGGGGTGGCTAGAAAACAATGAAGCAGTGCTCGGGCGCAGTTGCTCACACCTGTAATCTCAGCACTTTGGGAGGCCGAGGGGGTTAGATCACAAAGTCAGGAGATCGAGACCATCCTGGCTAACACTGAAACCCCATCTCTACTGAAAATACAAAAAATTAGCCAGGTGTGGTGGCACGTGCCTGTAGTCCCAGCTACTTGGGAGGCTGAGGCATGAGAATCACTTGAACCTGGGAGGTGGAGGCTGCAATCAGCAGAGATCACACCACTGCACTCCAGCCTGGGCCACAGAGCAAGACTCCATCTCAAAAAAAAAAAGAAAAAGAAAACAACGAAGCAAGTTTATTCTAGATTGTTTACCTGGCTCTGCAGCCTAGTGTTGAGCATGTCATCTCTTTTGTATTCATGACTCCCAAAACAAGTCAAATAAGTTCCACCAAAGTACTTTTTGACTCTTTTGTGATGTTAGGTTCAAAGTTTTATTTTAAAAAGTTACACTGGCCGGGCATCGTGGCTCACACCTGTAATCCCAGCACTTTGGGAGGCCAAGGTGGGCAGATCACAAGATCAAGAGATCGAGATCATCCTTGCCAACATGGTGAAACCCCATCTCTACTAAAAAAATACAAAAATTAGCTGCGCGTGGTAGCGCAGCCTGTAGTCCCAGCTACTTGGGAGGCTGAGGCAGGAGAATTGCTTGAACCCAGGAGGCAGAGGTTGCAGTGAGGCAGAATCACACCACTGCACTCCAGCCTGGCGCCTGGTGACAGAGCGAGACTCTGTCTCCAAAAAAAAAAAATTACACCTAATCTCTCGGCTTTCTCCCCCTTAATTAAACTAAAATAACAGCATCTTCGTCAAAGTTACTAAGACAAACTGAAGTTTTAATACATTTTGCATCTTTCCTCACCACAAATGCCAAGCTGTGCCAATCACTGTCTTTACTGTATAATTCCCCTGAGTCTAGTATATGTTACTTGTGACACTCACTTCCCATAACAACCAAGGAGACGTGGAGTAGAGATGCAATCTTGTGTGCCTGTGTCTCTACCGTTCAGACCCTTCTTGCACAATGGAGATAGGCTGGTTTCCTGCAGCTGACTAACATGGAGGCGCTCCAGCTGTGTCAGCCATGACACAGTTGTTATTGCTTCACTGAGTAAGCACCCAGCGCGCAAGCTGAGGCAGGCTGTTGCGTAGACGGGCTCAGATCATTTACCCTGGCTTCCCTCCCACTTGGCTCTGTGTCGTGGAGAATTAGAATCATTTCCATTCTTTCTCAGATGTTCCATTTTCTCTTGGCTGCTTTCCTCCTCCCAGGGGGATTGTTTTCTCTCAACTGTCAAAAGAGTAATGCTTAAACATTAAAAACAAGACTTCAGACTCATGTGAATCAAATAGATGACACATCTGCCTGCTCTGAATGTCTCTCTGTCGTGTTATCTGCTCTTGTTAAGACCTTGTAGTGAAAGGGCAATGGTTCAAGATTACTATTTTTTTTTTTTTTTGGACCAAGTCTTACTCTGTCACCCAGGCTGGAGTGCAGTGGCAGGATCTCAGCTCACTGCAACCTCGACCTCCTGGGTTCAAGCAATTCTTCTGCCTCAGCCTCCCGAGTAGCTGGGACTACAGTGCACGCCAGCACACCTGGCTAATTTTTAAAAAAAAATATTTTTAGTTGAGACAGGATTTCACCATATTGCCCAGGCTGGTCTCAAACTCATGATCCACCCGCCTCAGCCTCCCAAAGTGCTGGAATTACAGGCGTGAGCCACTGTGCCCGGCCAAGATTACTATTTTAACATCATATTGCAATGATGCCTCACCTTTTTCTTTCATGTCATGGAGTTTCATGACCGAATACTCCTAAGTATATCTGGACTGTCCTCAAAACACCCACTGCTTGGATTCCCAGGTTCCTGTTTTCAAAACCTGCTTTTTGCCTCTAAAATAATTCTCAGAATTTACCTCCCGTGTAGTTAATCTAGTGGGAGAATTTATTTGGTCTTAATATTCTTATTTGTAGATGCTGTAATAGGTATAATGCTTAATCACAGACACTGTCAGTACTTCTACCCGGTAGCTGTGGTAAATCAGAGAAAACCGAGGTCACACACAAAGCAGATGCATTAGAGAACACATCATCATGTGTCAGGTGATACTGGAAGTGAAATATATGGATGTGATAGACTGCCAAGATTCTTGGCCGGGCACAGTGGCTCATGACTATAATCCCAGTATTTTGGGAGGCCACGGTGGGCAGATCAACTGAGGTCAGGAGTTCGAGACCTGCCTGACCAATTCAGAGAAACCCTGTCTCTACTAAAAATACAAAAATTAGCCAGGCATAGTGGAGGATGCCTGTAGTCCCAGCTACTCAGGAGGGTGAGGCAGGAGAATTGCTTGAACCTGGGAGGCAGAGATCTCACCAGAGAGTGAGCCGAGATCTCACCATTGCACTCCAACCTGGGCAACAAGAGCAAAACTTTGTCTAAATAAAAGACTGCCAAGATCCTTTCTAATCTTTCAGTAAGCCCCTAGAAAAGAGTAGGCACGGCCAGGCTCAGTGGCTCACGGTGATCCCAGCACTTTGGAAGGCTGAGGCTGGAGGATCACAAGGTCAAGAGTTTGAGACCAACCTGGCCAACATAGTGAAACCCTGTCTCTACTAAAAATAAAAAAAGGCCAGGCGCAGTGGCTCATATCTGTAATCCCAGAACTTTGGGAGGCCAAGGCAGGCAGATCACCTGAGGTCGGGAGTTCAAGACCAGCCTGACCAACATGGAGAAAGCCGGTCTCTACAAAAAATACAAAATTAGCCAGGCATGGTGTGCATGCGTCCTACTACTCAGGAGGCTGAGGCAGGAGAGTTGTTTGAACCTGGGAGGTGGAGGTTGTGGTGAGCCGATATCACGCCATTTCACTCCAGCCTGGGCAACAAGAGTGAAACTCTGTCTCAAAAAAATAAAGTAAAATAAAAATAAAAATACAAAAAACATTAGCCAGGAGTGGTGGTGGGTGCCTGTAATCCTAGCTATTCGGGAGGCTGAGGTGGGAGAATCGCTTGAACCCTGAAGGCAGAGGTTACAGCGAGCCAAGATCACTCCACTGCACACCAGCCCGGGAAACAGTGCAAGACTCTGTCTCAAAATAAAAATAAAAAATAAAAGAAATAGCAGGCATTCAATGCATGAATCAGTAGAGTGAGAGGATTTTTTTGTTTGGTTGGTTTTTGCCTTCCCTGGAAATTAGAAAAAGAGCAAACTTAAATTTGCTTAGTAGCGTTTACACTAACCTCTTCTAGAGTTTCTTCCTTTCCTGTATAAAGCCAGTACCTCATGGTAGTTGTATTTCAGACTTCAGACTACTCCTAGTTGCTATAATCATATGATAGCCCACGTATCTTTTTATTCCTTCATATTCATATAATAATAGTAATAGTAACTATCACTTATATACTACATAAAATGAGCCAGGCACTCTTTCAAGTGCTTTACATATATTAACTGAATACTTACAGCAACGCTTGCAGAAAATACTATTACCTACATTTACAGATGAGGAAACTGAGGCACAAGTAACTTACCCAGGATCTAACTAATAAGTGATAGAGCTGTGATTCAAACAAACTCAGGCATTCTGTCTCCAGAACTCATGTGGGGCTTCATTATTTTATTTTGGAACAGGGTCTCACTCTGTCACCTGGCCTGGAGTGCAGTGACACAGTCTTAGCTCACTGTGGCCTCCACCTTCTTGGCTCAAGTGGTCCTCCCACCTCAGCCTCCAGAGTAGCAGGGACCACAGGCATGCACCATAACACTTAGCTAGTTTTTTAATTTTCTGTAGAAACAAGGTCTCTCCCTATTGTCCAGGCTGGTCTAAAACCCCTGTACTCAAGTAATCTTCCTGCATCAGCTTCCCAAAGTGCTAAGATTGCAGGTGTGAGCCACCATGCCCAGCCTGGGGTTTTTAATTATAAACAGACTTTGTTTTCTTTCGATGTACAGTTCTATGGATTTTATCACATATATATGTTTGTTTAATGACCACCATAATCACAATATAGAACAGTTCCAGCCAGGCACCTTGGCTCATGCCTGTAATCCCAGCATTTTGGGAAACCGAGGCAGGTGGATCACAAGGTCAGGAGTTCAAGACCAACCTGGCCAAGATGGTGAAACCCCGTCTCTACTAAAAATGCAAAAATTAGCTGGGTGTGGTGGCAGGCACCTGTAATTCCAGCTACTAGGGAGGCTGAGGCAGGAGAATCGCTTGAACTTGGGTGGCGGAGGTTGCAGTGAGCTGAGATTGTACCACTGCACTCCAGCCTGGGTGACAGAGCGAGACTCCATCTCAAAAAAAAAAAAGAACAGTTCCATCAGTATCCATGTCTTTAACCACTGCACAATAATTCCTCTATATACTAAAACCCATCATCAAGTCTAAAGGTGAGAATGTTTCAACCTTAGGAAGGAAACCTGCTTTGAAGACCTTCAAAGGTAATACTACAATTCTCTTGGGAATTCTGGGCAACTACCACTTAATCTCCTTATGGCTTCCTTTGAATTCCACCATATACAATTCCTCCCTGAGCTTATGTCTCAGAGCAGGGGTGTGTGTGTGTGTGTGTGTGTGTGTGTGTGTGTAAAGTGCAGTGCCCTTGCTGTCTTCAGCACTGCTGCCCAAAACAGGTGTCCCACTATGATTTCCATGCTCTCTTGCCACCTCAGATGGCTTCTTTTTTTTGAGATAGAGTTTCGCTGTTGTTACCCAGACTGGAGTGCAGTGGCATGATCTGAGCTCACTGCAACCTCCGCCTCCTGGGTTCAAGCAGTTCTCTTGCCTCAGCCTCCCGAGTAGCTGGGACTACAGGAGCACACCACCATGCCCAGCTAATTTTTTTATTTTTAGTAGAGACGGGGTTTCACTTTGTTGACCAGGAGGGTCTCGACCTCTTGACCTCGTGATCCACCTGCTTCGGCCTCCCAAAGTGCTGGGATTATAGGCGTGAGCCACCGCACCCGGCCTCAGATGGCTTTAAGTGGACTGTGCTTCCCTGGCTGGCTGGAAATCTTTCACATTGCTGGTGAGCTTGCCAAGTACCACGGACAGATCACAGCATGCATGGAGATCCAGACCCACGATTCTGATTGAGAAAACAGTAAATTAGATACACAGGAAATCTGGAAAGCAAACATCCAAAAATTTCACTAAACTATCATAGAAAAGAGACTGTAATTTTTCATCCTAGTCCTACTCATGATATTAGAACTTGTGATCCCTGTTTACCTGCAAATCAAAAAGCCTCAAAAACCAACCTGTTAATTTGGCCCTGAACTTGTTTAAATGTCCTGCCTTTCCTATGTGTGTAGCGCTCAATCCAGTTTCCTGTTTCTTGCTACATCTTACTGACTTCCACTAAACAGGAGTTTAGTGGGTTGCCCTAACTACTGGGTTGGCCAATTAAAAGCTTTCTATTATTGCAAGTTTTTCTCAGCATTTAGCATTTGACCTAAATAGATGTATCTTTTTTTCCCTGTCTTTGACTTTAAACTATGATGAGGCCAGACGCAGTGGTTTATGGCTGTAATCCCAGCACTTTGGGAGGCCGAGGTGCGCAGATCACCTGAGGTCGGGAGTTTCAACATAGAGAAACCCCATCTCTACTAACAATACAAAATTAGCCAGGCATGGTGGCACATGCCTGTAATCCCAGCTACTCGAGAGGCTGAGGCAGGAGAATCCCTTTAACCCAGGAGGCAGAGGTTGCTGTGAGCCAAGATAGTGCCATTGCCCTCCAGCCTGGGCAACAAGAGGAAATTCTGTCTTAAAAAAACTATGGTGAAATACTCAACAGGAAGGCAAATTAGAGAAAATGGGGCTGCTTTCCTTTAAAATACCAGATAAAAGATGTATTTTACTGAAACACTAGCTTTTTCATTAGAAAAATAAAGCTTTATATAAAGCTAATTCTGAGAAATGTGTTACAAATTTTCAGTATGGGAACTTGGACAAGAGACTGTTCAACAAAGGAGAACAATGTGTAACTGTCCCATTTACCCACTAACTCCCCCGTTGGGCAGGGAGTAAGTCACTTCTAGGTACAGTTGCTCATTTGTTCATTGAAAATGCTTCCTTTTTATTAACTAGGTTTGAGGACATGATTAGGTTTGTATCCATATCTATTGCTGAGTAACAAACCACCCTGAAACTTGGTGACTTGAACCAAGTGATTATCTGCTCTCATTCTTTAGTTTGGCTATTAAATCCAGGCTCCGCACAGTGGTACTTCTGCTCTATGGCAACATACATTTGCACACAGCATGCAGCCAGGTTGACCTCCCCACAGGAGTTTCAGCTGAGATGGGTGTAACGGCTGAGCAGGTGAGGCATTTTCCATTAATCACTATCTCTTCTAGGGTCTCATACTCAAGTAAGCCAGTTTGAGCTTGTTCACAAGGTGACAGTGTTCACAAAAATACTGAGAGTAGAGCTGGTAAAGCCTCCGGAGGCTGAAACTCGAAGTCACACAATGCGATCTCTGCTGCATTTATTGGTCAAAGCAAGTCACAATGGCAGCACAGATTCAAACATGTACTGGAATTTGTGGCCATTTTAATCCATCATAAGCTTTCAGGGTTAATGACCCTGAGGAAAATACAGTATGAAGTGCTATAAGGTGGGCAGAACACGAGGTCAAGAGATCAAGACCATCCTGGCCAACATGGTGAAACCCTGTCTCTACTAAAAATACAAAAATTGGCTGGGCACAGTGGTTCACACCTATAATCCCAGCACTTTGGGAGGCCGAGGCAGGTGGATCACGAGGTCAAGAGATCAAAACCATCCTGGTCAACAAGGTGAAACCCCGTCTCTACCAAAAATACAAAAATAAGCTGGGCATGGTGGTGCGCGCCTGTAGTCCCAGCTACTCAGGAGACTGAGGCAGGAGAATTGCTTGAACCCAGAAGGCGGAGGTTGCAGTGAGTCGAGATTGTGCCATTGCACTCCAGTCTGGGTAACAACAGTGAAACTCCATCTCAAAAAAATAAATAAAAATACAAAAATTAGCCAGGTGTGGTGGCAGGCGCCTATAGTCCCAGCTACTCAGGAGGCTGAGGCAGGAGAATCGCTTGAACCCGGGGAGGCAGAGGTTGCAGTAAGCCAAGATTGTGCCACTGCATTTGAGCCTGGGGACAGAGCAAGACTCTGTCTCAAAAAAGAAAAGAAAGAAAATGAATCCAGGCCAGCGCAGTGGCTCACTCTTGTAATCCCAGCACTTTGGGAGGCCAAGGCAGGTGGATCACAAGGTCAGGAGTTTAAGACCAGCCTGGCCAACATGGTGAAACCCCATTTCTACTAAAAATACAAATTAGCCAGGTGTGGTGGTACATGCCTGTAATCCCAGCTACTCAGAAGGCTGAGGCAGAAGAATTGCTTGAACCCTTGAGGCAGAGATTGCAGTGAGGTGAGATCACACTACTGCATTCCAGCCTGGATGACAGAGTGAGATTCTCTCAAAAAAAAAAAAAAAAAAAAAAAAAAAGAAAAGAAAAGAAATATTATCTTAATTTAAATTTACCTCAGAAGTCTGATACATAGAGCTGCTATATGACTGAGGAAAGAACGAGAGAGAGGTTTTTGGCTTTTAATCTCATCATAAATCCTTTAGAAATAGTTTGCTTTTACTTATGTATACATATTACTTTGATAACCAATTTCAATGAAAAAAAAATCCATGCAGACTCAAGGCCTATCTCTCCCTCTAGCCCCAGTTCTTATACTAGAAGAAAGCTATCCCGAAAGTCCTCTACCTGGGAACTCTCTATAATGGGGAAGGTAATGAGAACACAGAAATGAAGGGCTTTCAAATCTCTAAATAGTATCCTACTGCTCTCCAAGAAGGAAAAATGGACAAGAGTTTGAGGCAGAGTCCAAGCTGAAGGTCCTGACGCCACACAAACTCCTTTCTTTTCCTGGCTCCGTGAGTAGGGAAAGTAATTTCAGAACCCTTTTAGCATTGGCCATCTACCAGCATTTCTCCATCTCTATCCCTCCCCTCCCCACACCCTCTGGTCCTTCCAGAGCACACTGGGCCCAGACTGAAAAGGGGAGGCAGGGAGCAAGGAGAACCATAGAGGAGGTCCCTTTGTTCGTAAGTCAGTCTTCAATTCCATGTTTTACTAGAATCTTATACTGGGGTATCTAGAGATTTGCTATTGTTGAAATACAAAAAAGAAACTACTTGAACTGTCCCCACTAGTTAGTGTAAAAAGTATAAAGATGAAAAAACACTGGGCAAAAAGGTGTAAAGTTAAATTTTTTTTTTTCTTGAGACGGAGACTCACTCTGAAGCCCAGGCTGGAGTGCAGTGTTGTGATCTTGGCTCACTGCAACCTCTGCCTCCCAGGTTCAAGTGATTCTCCTGCCTTAGCCTCCAGAGTAGCTGGGATTACAGGCGCCCACCACCATGCCCAACTAATTTTTGTATTTTTAGTAGAGAGTGTTTTACCATATTGGCCAGGCTGGTCTCGAACTCCTGACCTTGTGATCTACCAGCCTTGACCTCCAAAAGTGTTGGCATTATAGGCGTGAGCCACCGTGTCTGGCCTTTTTTTTTTTTTTAAGATGCAGCCTCAATCTGTCACCCAGGCTGGAATGCAGTGGTGCTATCTCCGCTGACTGCAACCTCCACCTCTTGGGTTCAAGCGAGTCTCTTGCCCCAGCCTCCAGAGTAGCTGGGACTACAGGCACATGTCAACATGCCCAGCTAATTTTTGTATTTTTAGTAGAGACGAGGTTTCACTATGTTGGCCAGGCTGGTCTTAAACTCCTGACCTCAAGTGATTTGCCCACCTTGGCCTCCCAAAGTGCTGGGATTAAAGGCATGAGCTACCACACCTGGCCCAAAGATGATTTTCGAAAGCTTTATGAATTGATTTCATCATATATTTACAGTTATTCAGTTTGAAGAGGCCACTTACTCTAATGAAAGTGATCAAGTATTCTGGCAGGACCTGAAATCTGAGGATCTGCATAGGTCACAGGGAATATCCTGAGATTTTCCAGGTTCCGCTATAAGGCACATTTCCCACATATGTATGAGTGTCGGAGGCATGTGAATCAGAGCAACTCCATCTTAAATAGGAGCTGGGTAAAATGAGGCTGAAACCTACAGTGCAGCATTCCCGGATGGGTAAGGAATTCTACCTCACAGGATGAGATAGGAGGTCAGCACAAACTACAGGTCATAAAGACCTTGCCGATAAAACAGGCTGCAGTAAAGGAGCCAGCCAAAACCCACCAAAACCCAAATGGCAGTGAGAGTGACCTCTGGTTGTCCTCACTGCTACACTCCCACCAGCGCCATGACAGTTTACAAATGCCATGGCAACCTTAGGAGGTTATTCCATATGGTCTAAAAAGAGGAGCCGTGGATAATTCACCCCTTGTTTAGCATGTCATCAAGAAATAACCATAAAAATAGGCAACCAGCCACCCTCGCCTCAGGGCTGCTCTGTCTATGGAGTAGCCATTCTTTCATTCCTTTACTTTCTTAATAAACTTGGCTTTCACTTTGCACTTATGGACTTGCCCTGAATTCTTTCTTGTACGAGATCCAAGAACCCTCTCTTAGGGTCTGTATCAGGACCCCTTTCCTGTAACATGAGTACAGCCCAGAAGAGTCTGTGCTGTGCTCTTAGTCTTCTGGTTATCTCCAGAAAAGTCCTTTCATCTGGAGTTTATTGACTTGAGGGACCAAGGCCCTGAAATCCCCTGACTTCATCTGAATGGGGTGGACTGATCTTGCACTGCCTGCTGTAAGCCATTGACTGACCAGAGAGACACAGGAATCCAGCAAGCCTCAGTGCAGAACTTTTTTTTTAAAGGTAATCAAGTGTCAACTTTATTGTTTCTATATTAACACCTTTTTGTACTGAAAACTGTAAAAATAGCATAAACTTTGCTCTTATTGCAGGCCGGGCGCAGTGGCTCACGCCTATAATCCCAGCACTTTGGGAGGCCGAGGCGGGTGGATCACGAGGTCAAGAGATCGAGACCATCCTGGTCAACATGGTGAAACCCGGTCTCTACTAAAAATACAAAAATTAGCTAGGCATGGTGGCGCAGCCTGTAGTCCCAGCTACTCAGGAGGCTGAGGTAGGAGAATTGCTTGAAACCAGGAGGCAGAGGTTGCAGTGATCCGAGATCGTGCCATTGCACTCCAGGCTGCATAACAATAGCAAAACTCTGTCTCAAAAAAAATAAATAAATACACTAAAAGCTTAAACTCGTGCCCTGGCACCAGTGATCTTCCCTTCAAGACATCTTGTGGTGGGGTGCAACAGCTCACACCTGTAATCTTAACACTGGGAGACCAAAGCAGGAGGATTACTTTGAGGCCAGCTGTTTGAGACCAGCCTGGGCAACACAGTTTGAGACCTCATGTCTACCTTTTTAAAAGAAAACATCTTCCTCCAATTATGAATCAAAATTCACTAATTCCAGGCCTGCTACTGAAAAGGGATATGCAGCCGGGCACGGTGGCTCACGCCTGTAATCCCAGCACTTTGGGAGGCCAAGGCGGGCAGATCACGAGGTCAGATCGAGACCATCCTGGCCAACACAATGAAACCCCATCTCTACTAAAACATAAAAATTAGCTAGGTGTAGTGGCATGCATCTGCAGTCCCAGCTACTCAGGAGGCTGAGGCAGGAGAATTGCTTGAACCCGGGAGCGGAGGTTGCAGTGAGCCAAGATCGTGCCACTGCACTTCAACCTGGCGCCTGGTGACAGCGAGACTCTGTCTCAAAAAGAAAAGGAAAAAGGGATATGCATATTAAAACTGTTAAGGGGACTTGTGGTTGGGAAGTAATTACTATTTAAAATCTTGTGTGACTTGTACAATTTCTCACCCACCTCCCACCTCTCAGAAAGCAGTGTATGCTTTGGGTTACTACCCATACTGGATTGTTACCCCAAACAACATGCTGTGACTTCTCTACCTGCAACGGGTCACCTGTGGGAAATAATCCTGAAAAGCCTATTAATATACTTGCAGTTCCAGCAACATAAATTTGGTTTCCTACATTCTTGGATCAATAATAAATGAAGGCATCATGCTTTTTAAAACTTTATTTCAACATAACTATGCTTACAGAAATACACTCATATTGGTTAATAGAATGCAATTTAAGTTTAACTTATTCTACACAATTTGGACCAAAAACTTGGTACATGGTTTAAGATTTTAAAGAAGGATTTGCAATCTGGTTTATTTTTATCTATTACAAATGTATAAAAGATCTTCCATCAAATGCTGCTAAAGAAGGCAGCAAGAACCTTGAGAAATTTACCTTTGGTTTGTCTCAGAAAAATAACACGTATTGCACTGCATAAGTTTATAAAATTGGTGCAACAAAACATTGTTGTAATGTTTCAATACCAGTTTAGAAAGTTCATAACTAATGGATATGGAAGGGACAGGGAGGGAACCTATGTACACATGTGAAAATGTAAAAGCTATCTGATTTAGTTAATATTGCATGTAGATTGTAAATCTACACAAACCAAGATTCAGACAATTTCTTCAATCTGAATTAACACTATCTGTTCACTTCATCTGCTGAGGTCAACCAGGAAACTGGGAACACTAGCTGTAAGTTTTTCTGATTTATGCAAAAAAGAAAATTACCTTTCTTCCGCAGCTTTTCAATTCAGAAGTGACAGTATACTACAGGCAAGGTATTCCTTCCATTGTCAACATTCATAGGGTGACATGCAATGAGGTCTACTTGGGTTTTAATTTGTATCTGCTCTCATATGCCAAACAGTCACCAAAGTTAATTAACACATGACTTTAGAAGTGACTCTAAAAAATAAACTGGCCCTTCTTAGAAGACTAGAGCAAAACATCCAGCCATAGTTATAAGCCTTATCAAAAAAAAAAAAAAGCAGCCCCTTGTGAATTACACAATAAAAGAAGTAGCCCCAGAATAAAAAGCAGCTCTGAAAAGGAAAAAAATATAACTTAAAGTATCTTGAAAACCAATGTGAATATAGGTTCAAAAGATAATTAAGAGATTCATTTTCATAAGACTACCTAAGATTAAGGCATATAATGTATTCTAGTATTTCAAGTTTATCACTAGTTACTAAAAATCAATTTACAAATAACATGTTCATTTTTTGTTCTTTTATCCAAAGGGAAAATTCTAGGTTAAATTCTATCCAGTGTGGGGGAGGGGGACTAGAAAATAAAAAGATTCAAACAGTTCTATGCAAATATCACATTTTTCAGATGAAAGAACTTCCAACTAGATCAGAAGTTCATACTGCTAATATACTTTTCACTGAAACAATTTTTAGTAAGTTCAAATACACGGCATTAAGGTTCAGAACCTAATATAGGCCTGACAATCAAGTCCTTATTTTCTGGAAGAAGGCCTCAAGTCCAATCAATTTCCAGTAACAATGTTTTTACAAATCAATTTAATAATAAGGGGTTTTAATTTCCTTCATGTTTTTGTTTTTAGCATTCTAGTCTTAATGACTAGATTAGAATTTAGCTCAATTCCCCAGAAGGCAAATGGTTTTTCTTCTACAGTATGAAAGAATCCACAAAAAAAAACTCTTCCCCAAACTAATTCCTAATATCCAATCTGTGCTTAAGATGAATCTTTTTCTATACAATGTAAACGGTCACTTAGGTAAAATGTACCCATGAACATTAAAACTAGTCATCAGAAAGATTTAACTAGCTTTATAATTTAAGTTTTAAAACATAAATATTTGCAGCTTGATCTTCTGTTGACAGTGATTGTCAGAGCCTAGAATTCAACATTTACAATGTTCAATCATGCACACAAAACACACACCATTATCACACAACTTACTCCTCATGTCTTAAGAGAAGAATCTTCTGCTTCTTTAAATCTTTGGCCTCCCAGTCAATTCCATGTTCAAACAACTTTTAACTCAAACTTCACTCTCAGATTTTTAACAAGCTCTCCATCCATACACCATTAATGCTTTTCCTAATCTTTCCTCTTGTACTGCCAAAATCTGAAAGCTGTCTCAAAGAAATCATCAGATTTTTAAAAATGAAATACAAAGTGGTTATTTCAAAACAGAATATGGGAGGTCAGAATTCAAGATTCCCTACTGGGATCATATTTTGTTTTACTGCAATGAATAACTGCTATCAGTAAGAAAAATCCTATATTGGATTCTTTCATACGCTTTGTCGATGGGCCAAAAAACCTACAAAAATGTTTTGGAGTACATGCCCTTTTTCATACAAAGTGCCCCCACAGGAACACCAGGATAGCTACAATTCATTTGAGGCCTCACCTGTATGTAGAAAGAGGCTATCACAGAGACAGCCAGGACACCCACTAGTTTGTGGAGATCCCTGAGAAAGTATGATTTTTTAAATCTGGCCTGTACTTGTTTCACCAGCCTTTTTCACTGTATAGGAAAGTTGCAGCTGGTCTGCCAGCACTCACACTACCTCTCATACCCTAGGTTTGCCGCGTAATAGCTATGGCTTTGGAATCTTCCAAGTGATATTCTGTAAAACTTAAAGGAATAATTATGTCTCCTAATTCCAGGTTTGCAGTTTCCAAATATCACTTACAGTTCTTTATTGTAAAGTAGCCATATGGACACCAACCATCTATGAGAAAAGGTTTTCCTCAAACATTTAACACTCTAAATTAGGAATTAGCTGTACCAAAACACATGAAGAAAAAAAAAAACTGATGGTTGGTATTTGAGATAAAAATTTGTTCGATATGGAACCTAGTGGTTTATTTATTGCAAAATCAAAACTGAGAACTGTGAATTCACTACATCCATTCAAAATAAATAAGTTATATGAAATAAAGATTCTGGCATAGATATAAGATGTAAAAATCAAAGTCAATGGATTGAACCTGCATGTTTCATTTGCTCACAAACTTGCACACACTACCATTCTGCAAAATAGACAACTGCAGCGAAGAGAAAGAAAACTGCCCTTTTGCAAAGAAGTCTAAAAGCATCCCTCCAAAGAGGTCAAAATAAACATGCATATATATATATATATATATATATATATGTGTGTGTGTGTATAAAGTGTTACTGTTTAACACAAATGTTCTATCTAGGAAAAATTTAACTGCATAGGTAAAAAAACAAAAACAGAAACAAAAAAAAAATGTGCAACATCTTAAGCCATTAAAGCACCAAAATAAAAAACACACCAAAATCACTGTTTTCATGACGATTAACATACACAAATAAAAAATGTTGATCAAAACTCAGGAATTCTATGCTTGGACTGATAGAATGTCTATTGCTGGGAGAATTTTTCTTCAATGTAAATGTCTTCTCATCTCTAAATAAAAAAATCTTAAAGTGCTAACTTTATATAAAGCAGGCAAATTATTCAAGTAATTTGCTATTAAGCCAATTTTTTATAGATCTCAATAAAAAACTAAGAATAAACTAAAGTGAAACAGGAAGACAGACATGGAGAAAAAAATGACAAGTTGTAGCTGGACAAAGCAATAAAATGCTGCTATACCATCTCAGCCTCATTTCAATTAGACACATAAGCTAACAGATTTAGGTATCTGCTGGTTTAGTAGATTTGCTAAATTTACACAACAATCAACAATCCTAAGCAAAAGAATGCCACTTAAAAATCAACATCAGAGACTAATTAAAGCAATCTTAAAAGGTTGTCTACCACTATAAATGAATATAAAATGTAATATACCTTACAAACTAAGAACTGAAACCTTGTTCAAAGTTTCATTACTCCTGCCCTTGAGCTGCTTCTTCAAGATAGTACACATTAACCAAATGGCGATTGAGGTGTTTGCTATAATCTTTTCCCTTTCTGAAAGAACGATCACAGAAAATACAAACAAAATCTCCCTTAGCCACTTTGACTGCTAAGGCTTCCTTTGCATTTTTTCTGCTAGATTCTTGTGAAACTGGTCGAGCCCCATGTAATCCAGAATCATCACTACCCTCTGACATGTTGTCACTTAGATCACTTCCTTCATGGCTGTGGATGCCTTCATCTTCATCAATTTCCTGAGACTCATTTACTGCCATGGTAGCAGGAGGTGATGGCGGTACAGTTTTAGACACTGCTTCACCACATTCTTCTACTGCTGAGGGGGGAAGCACTGGTGAAACTGGTTCTTCAACTGTTGAGTTTATAACAGGGAGATTCTCTCTTATGTTCTCATCAGTGTCCATTTCCATTTCACAAACCACAGCGTCACTCTGATGTTTACCATCTGAAGTTTCACCCTCTGGCATATTCAAGTTTTGTCTAGAGGATGAAACATGGGTAGATTCCTCAATATTAGCAGCAAGACCAGGTAGGCTCTCATCTGCCTCTTCTGCTCCTACTGTCTGAAGAGGGGCTTCTTTATTTCCTTCACCTCTGACGAGTAATTTTTGGTCTCTTGATGCCTCTTCTTTTAAATTTTCCTTTGGCAGCAGTGGTGATGATGGTGACAGATCTTCTGTGCTTATACTTTCCCTTAGAAGCCAGCTATCTTTAACAGGCATTAAGCCAACTTCAATAAGGACTTGCTCCTTCTGTGCCCTTTCACTCTGCATGTTAGACTTTTCCTTTTTAAGTTTTCGGAGAGGAGGCTTTTTGGAACTTGGCTCCATGTGAAGGGGAGGCTCTACGGGAGGAGAAGGCTCCTTCTGAACCACCCTGATGGGAGGAGACAGCTCCATCTGAACAGGTTCCTTCTGGACCACCTCTGTGGGAGGAGACAGCTCTATGTCAACAGGCTCTTTCTGTACTACCTCCATAGAAGGAGACAGTTCCATCTGAATAGGCTCCTGGACCACCTCCATGGGAGACAGCTCCATCTGAACAGGCTCCTTCTGAACCACCTCCATGGGAACAGGTTCTACTTGGGCAACCTCCATCTGAATAGGTTCCACAGGAGCAGGCCCCATTTGGGCAACCTCCATCTGAGCAGTCTCCATGGGAGGAGGCAGCTCCATATGAGCAGGTACCATCTGAGCACCAACCACCTGAGCAGGCTCCACAGGAGGTGGCAGCTCCTTCTGAGCAGGCCCCTCCTGAACCACCTCCAGCTGAACAGGCTCGGCATGAGCAGGCTGTATCTGGGCACCCTCCATCTGAGCAGGCTCCATGGGATGTGGCAGCTCCACCTGAACAGTCCCCTTCCGAACTGCCTCTGTGGGAGCAGGCCCCATCTGGGCAGGCTCCATGTGAGGAGGGTCCATCTGAGCAGGCCCCTTCTCAACAGGTCCCTTCTGAGCAGGCTTGCTGCTTTTCTTACTTGATTTATTTTTCAGAGTTTTCTTCTTTGTACTTTTTTTGATGTAGGTATTTTGCTTTTTATTTTCCTCCACTTTGCTGTCACCCTTTGGCACTTCCTGACTATTATTTTTGGATTTGCTTTCTACCTTCCTTTTCTTTCTTGTTGAAGATTCCTCATCATTCACAGGATCACGTAAAGAATGGGTGTCAGCTTCCAACTTCCTTTTGCTTTTCTTAGTTTTACCAAATTTTTCTGAATTGCTTCCAGTATGCACATCCATCTCCGTTACTGATTTTCGAGTTCTGGTAGTCACTTGGATCACTGACACATTAGAAGGTTTTTTCTCTTTTGAGACATCTCTTTTCTCCGCTTTTATAGACTTTTCATTTTTCTTTCCAGCTATATCCCCTTTTATTTTTGTCTGTTCTGTTTCTGTTTTTTCATTGGTAATATTATCAGGCAAGTCAGCCTCTCGTTTTTTGGTTTTCTTTAGTTTCACTTTTGAGACATCCATTGTTTTATTAGGACAAGTAGGATGCTTAGATTTGAAGTGATACTGTAGATTACACTTCTTGGAAGCTGCATAGTCACATACAGGGCAATTGAACTGTCGTGGATTCACATGTAGCTCTACATGTTTTTTGAAGTTACTTCTATCTGCTGTTTTGTAGTCACAGTGTGGGCAATTAAGAGGTTTAGGCCCATTGTGAACCTGTCTTGCATGGCGAGTTACTTCATGTTGATTCGAGGCCACATAACTGCACTGATCACATTTAAATGGCTTCTCACCTGAAGGTAAATCAAAAGTATGAGAGAAGATACAGATTAAGACAAATTCAACATTAAAATATAAGGAACTGTACATTTAAAATAATGACAGACTATTGAAAATGCTGTATCATGCACCTTACATTTACCATATTTATTTGTGTAACATTTCTCTATCCTTTGACATTGATTCCCAAAAGAAATCTCAGTCAACCACAAGCTTCAAAACAGTTCAAGTTAGAGTCCTCAAGCACTATTAAAGAACAGAGATTCTTTAAGAAATACACAACCATTGGCAAAGTTCAATTGGGCTCTGGATGTTAATTTGAAGGAAAATTATCTATTTAAAATTGTTTTGTATATTTAGTTAAAATAAATGCATAATGGAGTAGAAAATAAAATTCTGGGGCTGGGCGCAGTGGCTGACGCCTATAATCCCAGCACTTTGGGGGGCCGAGGTGGGTGGATCACGAGGTCAAGAGATCGAGACCATCCTGGTCAACAAGGTGAAACCCCGTCTCTACTAAAAATACAAAAATTAGCTGGGCGTGGTGGTACACGCCTGTAGTCCCAGCTACTCAGGAGGCTGAGGCAGGAGAATTGCTTGAACCCATGAGGCGGAGGTTGCGGTGAGCCGAGATCGCACAATTGCACTCCAGTCTGGGTAAAACATCGAAACTCCACCTCAAAAAATAAAAATAAAATAAAATTCTGGCCAGGTGCAGTGGCTTATGGCTATAATTGTAATACTTTGGGAGGCCATGGCAGAAGGCTCGCTTGAGCCTAGAAGTTAGGGGAACAACCTGAACAAAATAAAAACAAAAATTAACTTTGGGAGGCCAAGGTGAGTGGATCCCTTGAGGCCAGGAGTTTGAGACCAGCCTGACCAACACAGTGAAACCCCATCTCTACTAAAAATACGATAAAAATTAGCTAGGCATGGTGCTGCACGCCTGCAATCCCACCTACTTGGAAGGCTGAGACACAAGAATTGCTTTAACTTAGGAGGCAGAGTTTGCAGTGAGCCGAGATCATACCACTTCACTCCAGCCTGGGCAGTCAGACTATCTCCAAAAAAAAAAAAAAAAATCAGCCAGGTATTGGGGAGTGCACCGGTTGTCCTAGCTACTCAGGAGGCCAAGGCAGGAGGACAGCTTAAGCCCAGAAATTTGAAGTAGCAGTGAGTTATGAATGTGCTACTGCACTCCAACCTGGGCAACAGATCAAGGTCCTGCCTCAAAAATAAATCAAATAAAATTCCCAGCCAGGTGCAGTGGCTAACAGCTGTAATCCCAGCACTTTGGGAGGCCAAGGCAGGTGATCAACTGAGGTCAGGAATTCAAAACCAACCTGGTGAACATGGCGAAATCCTGTCTCCAGTCAAAATACAAAAAATTAGCCAGGTATGGTGGCAGATGCCTGTAATCCCAGCTACTCGGGAGGCTGAGGCAGGAGAACTGCTTGAACTCGGGAGGCAGAGGTTACAGTGAGCCAAGATCATGCCACTGCACTACAGCCTGGGCAATGAGAGTGAAAATTCGTCTCAAACAAACAAACAAATAAATAAATAACATACTCTCCCCACCCTAATTTTCTTGTGGTAAATCTTGAGAAAAACACTCTGGGCTATACTCCCAGATCCTAGGTAAGAGTTTTGAAATTCTGCTTTAGCCTGAGCAAAGGCTTTTTCTTGAAATTTAATCCTTCTGTCCATCATGGTAAGAACTGAGTAAATTTTCACTTAGTAAACTTCCTGTGCTAGCATCGCTATTTTAAAGCAAAAATATAGGAAAACTTTATTGATGTTTTCCCCACCTTTTATATAAAATGTGTAAAGGAACTAGGTAATGAGAAGTGGCACACAAATAGATATGGTATGTAAAATAAGAAACATCATAATCACTGATACATACAGAACCAGAACCACCCCCACCCCCAAAATTAAAGGCACAAGAGTAATACATTCTACCTGAATACATACCCATCTAGATCACACTCTAGTAAATATTACCAAATGGTATCCATACCCCACTGGTCCAATGGAATGCATAGTAGAAAAATGGAAATTGACATTTATGAAAATTCATCTCAAACATTCTCAAATTCATTATCAAATCTTACTAAAATTTTTCATAAAGCAAAACTCAGACATTAGACAAAACCATGTAGATGTTAAACTTTACATGATTAGAAAATGCCTGGTAATAAAATAATCACCTCATCCAGGTAGTCAAATTGGATATTCAGCTGACTGGATAATTCTTCTCCATTTGGTCTACTAACAGATTTATTAATATGCGAGTTTCTACAACACGCTACATTACTCTATACTTGGTTTTATATTGTCCTTTCCAGTGAATGACTGAAATGGAGACAAACATTTTCTTAACATATGTGGACATAGAACATAGGAAGATAGGTAGCACAAGGCCTAAGAACTTGTTCTAGACAAAGCTAGACTATCTGGGAGATACAACAATGGGCTCTGCAAGATGCTTACTCCAAGACTTTGAGCAAAGTACTGAAACCTCTCTAGAGTTCAATTTCTTAAAATATAAAATACTCTCTAAGTGTTGTGAGCTATAATCTAATCTAATCCATGTAAAGTACTTAACATGGAGCAGAGAGCAAGAATTTTCACTTTTGGAACCATTTGGTAACTCTGAGTATGGATAAATAAAAAAGAAGACTAGCCCAGGCGTGGTGGGTCATGCCTGTAATCCCAGAACTTTGGGAAGCATTTTTGTAAAAATACAAAATTTTGGGAAGCATTTTGTAAAAATACGAAACAAAATAGCCAAGTGTGGTGGTACTTGGGAGGTTGAGGCAGAAGAATTGCTTGAATCTGGGAGGTGGAGGATGCATCAAACTGAGATTATACCATTGCACTACAGCCTGGGCAACAGCTAGTCTTGTCTCAAAAAAGAAATTAATTAAAAAGGCTGGGCACAATGGTTCATGCCTGTAATTCCATGATGAAATCCCATCTCTACTAAAGATACAAAAAAATTAGCTGGGCATGGTGGCACACACCTATAATCCCAGCTACTTGGGAAGCTGAGGAGAAGAATCGCTTGAACCTGGGAAGCGAAAGTTGCAGTGAGCTGAGACTGCACCATTGAACTCCAGCCTGTGCAACAGGGCAAGACTCTTTCTCAAAAAGTAAATAAATAAGGCCAGGTGCAGTGGCTTACACCTGTAATCCCAGCACTTTTGGGAGGCTGAGGTGGGAGGATCACCTGAGGTCAGGAGTTAAAGACCAGCCTGACCAACATAAACTCTGTCTCTACTAAAAATACCAAAAAATTAGCCAGGTATGGTAGCACATGCCTGTAATCCCAGCTACTTGGAAGGCTGAGGCAGGAGAATCACTTGAACCTGGGAGGCGGAGGTTGCCATGAGCCATGACAGCACCATTGCACTCCAACCTGGGCAACAAGAAAGAAACTCCTTCTCAAATAAATAAGCAAACAAATAAATGGGAAGACTCTTATGTATCCTGTCTTTCCTATATTATGAGTAAATAAGTGGAATTTATCTCTTCTCTTCATATTTACACTAATAGAATTATAATTAAAATATCATAATTTTATAACCTCTAACGAATAAGGCGATCTATACAGCAAGCATCAAGGTACAAGGTTCTCCCTAAGGAATGGCAAAGGGAAAGGGAGGATGCAGAAATTTTGTCTAACAGCTTCTCATATTTATAAATCTGCCAGTTGTCTGTTTTATGCCTCCAAAATGAATTTATAGGTGAAAGCAAGTCAAAAAGGGAAGGATTTTTGTAAGCTTTACATATACGTATCAAAAGCATTCTTCGAAGAATGGTCAGGCATAGTGGCTCACACCCGTAATCCTAGTCCTTTGGAAGGCTGAGGTGAGGAAGATTGCTTGAGCTAAACAGTTTTGAGACCAGCATGGGCCACCTAGTGTGACCCTGCCTCTATAAAAAAATTTAAAAATTAGCCAGATGTGGTGGTACAAGCCTACAGTGCCACATACTCTAGAGGCTGAGGCAGGAGGATCGTTTGAGCCTAGGAGGTCAAGACTGCAGTGAAAAATACACAAGCACAAGCCTCTCAGTGTTTTTAAATTTTTTAAATTAAGTCTATTAAAAATAAAAACAAAACAAATATCTAGAGAGAATATCAAAGAAACTTTTTTTTTTTGAGACTGAGTCTTGCTCAGCTGCCCAGACTGGAGTGCAGTGGCGTGATCTCGGCTCACTGCAACCACCATCTTCTGAATTTAAGTGATTCCCTCCTCTCAGCTTCCCAAGTAGCTGGGATTACAGGCACCCGCCATCACGCCCGGCTAATTTTTGCATTTTAGCACAGACTGGGTTTCATCACGTTGGCCATTCTGTTCTTGAACTCCTGACCTCAGGTGACACGCCCACTTTGGCCTCCCAAAGTGCTAGGATTATAGGCATGAGCCACTGCGACCAGCTGGCAGAGAAAAATTTTAAGTAAAAAATAATGGGGGCATACAATAAATTACCAGCAATAAAATGAAATTCCAATAATGCAACATAAATAAACCTCAAGAACATTTTACTAAAAAATGTCCTAAAACTACGCGCAGTGGCTCGTGCCAAGAGGTTTAGGAAGCTGTGAATGTGCCCACTGCACTCCAGCCTGGGTGACAGAGTGAGATCCCATCTAAAAGAAAACCAACAAACAAACACACTACAATGTTCTTTGGTAGGACACAGAGTATCATCAAGGGAAAAGACTGGATGTGCTGAGTGAAAAGGGCAAGGTGTTTCTGAGCAGAAATATTCCACATCTTGTTCTTGAGTGATAATCAACCAAGTGAAAGCATAGTCACTGAGCTGTACACTTAAGACCTGTGCATTTTTAAATTTATAAATTATACCTCAATAAAATATTGTTTTTTAAATTTATTCTACAAAGATTCTCAAACTATTATAAAAACTTTCAAACAATCCCAGCTATTTAAGATAGTCCCTTGGCACCAATGTTATAAAAATAAACACATACATCTGGACACAGTGACTCATGCCTGTAATGCTAACACTTTGGAAGGCTGAGACAAGAAAACTGCTTGAGGCCAGGAGTTTGAAGCCAGCCTGGGCAACACAGCAAGACCCAGTCTCTATAAAAATAAATAGGATATTTAAATAAAAATCGGCCGGGCGCGGTGGCTCACGCCTGTAATACTAGCACTTTGGGAGGCTGAGGCGGGTAGATTACCTGAGGTTAGGAGTTTGAGACCAGCCTGACCACCATGGTGAAATCCCATCCCCTCTTCCCCCAAAAAAAGAAAAAAGAAAAGAAAAATACATAAATAAATAAATAAATAAAAATAATAGTTCCAGCAGAGTGCGGTGGCTCACCCTGTAACCCCAGCCCTTTGGGAAGCCGAGGTGGGTAGATAACGAGGTCAACAGATAGAGACCATCATGGCCAACATGGTGAAACCCCATCACTACTAAAAACACAAAAATTAGCTGGGTGTGGTGGTGCATACCTATAGTCCCAGCTACTCAGGATGCTTAGGCAGGAGAATCATTTGAACCCGGGAGGCAAAGGTTGCAGTGAGCCAAGATCCCGCTACTGTTAACTCCAGGCTGGCAACAGAGCGAGACTCTGTATCAAACAAACAAACAAACAAACAAAAGGCTGGGTGTGATAGTTCACACTTGTAATTCCAGCACTTTGGGAGGTCAAAGGTGGGCAGATCACAAGCTCAGGAGTCCGAGACCAGCCTGTTCAATATAGTGAAACCCCATTTCTACTAAAAAAATAAAAATAAAAAAATAAAAAAACTCAGCTGGGGCGTGGTAGCTCTTGCTTGTAGTCCTAGCTACTCAGGAGGCTGATGTGGGAGAATCGCTTGAACCTGGGAGACAGAGGCTGAAGTGAGCTGAGATTGTGCCACTGCACTCCAGCCTGGGCGACAGAGTGAGACTCCATCTCAAAAAAAGAAAAAAGAAAAGAAAAAATATATATATATATAAAATTAGCTGGGTGTGGTGGCGGGTACCTGTAATCCCAGCTTCTCAGGAGGCTGAGGTAGGAGAATCACTAGAACCCAGGAACCGGAGGTTGCAGTGAGTCAAGATTGCGCCACTGCACTCCAGCTGGGTGACAAGAGGAAAACTCCATCTCAAAAATAATAATAGTCCCCATTAGCTGGAGTGGTGGCATGTGCCAGTAGACCCAGCTACTCAGGAAACTGAGGCAGGAGAATGGCTTGAGCCCAGGCATTTGAAGTTGCAGTGAGGTGTGATCACATCACTGCATTCCAGCCTGGGCAACAGAGTCCCCGACTCCAAAAACATAAACAGCAACAAAAATTACTTATTTGTGAGCCTTTGTCCTATAATATATAATCTGAAACTCAGTATCTTTGTGTTACTAAGATTGGAGACATCATATACTTGTTTTAAGTAACCAGCATATATACAACAGCTAGTAACTATTACTAGTTTTTAAGACACCATTAAAATACTTGCTATACTATACTAGCAACTACTAAAAATCATTTTTAAAATATAGCAGGCAAAACTCAAAACATTTTGCAAACCCAAAAACAATTGTTTCAGGCAAAGATTATCAACTGGTGTAAAACACCATAAACATTTAAACAGTGACAAGACAAAGTATTACTAATTAAATGAAAGGATGAAAGTATATAGTCCCTCTATATGCAGTGACCCAACATTATATTAATGGATCAACCAGATGTGACTTTAAATGAGGCATATCATTTGTGGGAAAGATTATCAAGGATTTAAATTTAATTTCCAGTTTACAATACAAAAGATAGAAGAAAAGTTAAATGACACCACGAGAAAACAAGTGGACATATCCAGAAGGGAGGACATTCTACAAAAAAAAAGGTCATATTTTTTCAATGCCCTATATTCCCCATCTGTAAAATGGGGATAATAGAACTCATGCAACACAAAATAGTCATGAAGACTAAAACTAGTTAACTAAAATAAAACTCTTGGCCAGGAGCAGTGGCTCACGCCTGTAATCCCAGCACTTCGGAAGGCTGAAGCAGGCAGACCACTTGACTTCAGGAGTACAAGACCATGCTGGCCAACATGATGAAACCTCATCTCTACTAAGAATACAAAATTAGCCAGGCATGGTGGCGCATGCCTATAATCCCAGCTACTTGGGAGGCTGAAGCAGGAGAATCACTTGAACCCAGAAAACGGAGGTTGCAGTGAGCTGAGATCGTGCCATTGCACTCCAGCCTGGACAACAAGAGCAAAACTCTGCTACAGAAAAAAAAAGTAATAGTAATAATAATAATAATAATATAAAGCTTCTAAATATTTTACTCAAAAGCTAGAGTACAACTATCAACAGGACATGATGCCTACCCCAAAAGGCTGAGATTGCATCCATGTTACCATCCAGAGAATGAAACCAGAAACCACCCAAAAATAAAAAAATCAGGTTTCTGGTTAAGTGGCACCACTCAATAGCTTAGATTTAGGGAAAAAACGCTCAAAGTACATTAACATGACAAGCATGTGGGGTCAAGAAAGACTAGCAAGCATACTATAGGACATACCTTCATAGCTGTTCAAATAAATCAGAACTTGCAATATAATCAAATCTCACTATCAAGTCTTACTCCTAACTCATGGCAGCAATGTCCAGTAGATAATGCATATCACACATGTAATCTTAAATTTTCTAGTAGTCATATAACAAAGGTAAAAAGGAAAACAGATAAAATTTATGTTACTACTTTTTAAAGCCAATGTATTCAATAATTTCACCATATGATCAACTTGAAAAATAAATATTTAACACTCTTTATTTTTTCTCTAACCTGCTTCACTGAAAGATATTCTTCATACTATTTGAAACTGTGGCCAGGTGTGGTGGCTCACACCTGCAACCCCAGCACTTTGGAAGGCCAAGATGTGCAGTTCACTTGAGGCCAGGAGTTCGAGACCAGTCTGGCCAACATGGTGAAACCCCATCTCTACTAAAATCACAAAAATTAGCCAGGCATGGTGGCACATGCCTGCAATCCCAGCTCCTAGGGAGGTTGAGGCATGAGAATTGCTTAAACCCGGGAGGCAGAGGTTGCAGTGAGCTGAGATCTGTGCAACTGCACTCCAGCCTGGGGGACAGAGCAAGACTCTATCTTGACTAAAGAAAAAAAAGGAAAACAAAATCTGGTAAGTACATATTCTATAAATATCAATTCAAACTAGCAAGGTTTCAAAAGTTTAATAACCACATGTGGTTAGTGGCTACTCAACTGAATAGCACAGATCTAAGATAATTATTAAGAGAAATGGGTCTACATAGACTTTTGTAAATAGCAAGATTTAAGATACTTTTTCCACAGAGATATACTTTCTAAATCTGTTTTCTAATCAGAAGTGGTAGTTGGGCCAGCCATGGTGGCTCACACCTGTAATCCCAGCTGAGACAGGCGGATCATGAGGTCAGGAGTTCAAGAACAGCCTGACCAACATGGTAAAACCCATCTCTACTAAAAATACAGAAATTAGTCAGGCATGGTGGCGCACGCCTGTAATACACCTACTCAGGAGGCTGAGGCAGGAGAATTGCTTGAACCTGGTAGGTGGAGGCTGCACTGAGCTGACATTGTGCCACTGCACTCCAGCATTGGCAACAGAGCAAGGCTCAGTCTCTTGTGGTTTTTTTTTTTTTTTTTTTTTGGCTCGGTCTCAAAAAGAAAAAAAAGAAGTGGTAGCTCACCAAGAGTCATCAGGGCTGGAATAAAATAATTACCCATTTGGGCAAGATCACTGATGCTAACATTCCTTTTTAACTTGATAATGTGGACTAATTTTTTTTTTTTTTTGAGACAGAGTTTTGCTCTTGTTGCCCAGGCTGGAGTGCAATGGTGTGATCTTGGCTCACTGCCACCTCTGCCTCCCAGATTCAAGCGATTCTCCTGCCTCAGCCTCCTGAGTAGCTGGGATTACAGGCATGCACCACCATGCCCAGCTAATTTTTTATTTTTAGTAGAGACAGGGTTTCTCCATGTTGGTCAGGCTGGTCTTGAACTCCTAACCTCAAGTGATCTGCCCGCCTCAACCTCCCAAAGTGTTGGGATTACAGGTGTGAGTCACCATACCCAGCCAATGGGGTCTAATTCTGAGTGGTGATAGTGATTGCTTCTGTCACTGGAGTGGATGAATCTCTCATTGTTATAGTCCTATAGTCTTACTATAGCTTAATAAATTGGCATCCTAGATTGTTTATTATTCTCTTTTTCAAGCCAAGCTTTTGCAGTCAGTCCTCGAAAGCTCTACCAAACCTTGAAACACAACAAACCTAAATTACAGGACCTGAAAAGCTAAAAAGGAATCCCTGACACATGTCAACCACACATGATGTATCTCAGCTTTATACTGTTAGGGGAAATGTGAGAAGTAGGAGTTATGCAGAAAGGATCAATCAGCCTTGGTCTATATTAGTTCCTCCAACTTCTGTTGGAGGAACGCTTCAAAGATTTGGTAAGAATTAAGGACCCTCCTCCCAGAAAATGTGCACCCAAAAATTTCACTCTCAGGAGGTCCACCTTTGGATTCCACATTAGGAATTCCCGATAGAACACTGATTTTTAAATTCTGACTTCTAAATTCTATTAAAACTAAATCATAAATAAATAACTCAGTTACAAGTCTAAAAGAATGTCCTCAAAATGGTCATTTACTGAAAATGATAGAAAAGTTCCCACTTCATACCAACCTGAATGAGTACGCATATGTCTAGTTAGATGAGTCTTCTGAGAACTTGAGTAAGGACAAAGTTCACATTTATATGGGCGTTCTCCTGCAAAATTTCAATGATGAAGAGTGTTTAAATGTCACTCTTTGGTTTAAAATAAACCAAACACAATTCTCACTAACAATGCAAAAATATTCAGTACTCAGTACACTTTAACAAGAATTTTTTTTCCTGTTGTTGACAAAAAGATCAATTTATCATGTATTTAAAATGTAAGTTACTTATTTCAGAAATTATGACATTATTTTGGCTTTGAGATAAAACAACACTGACTTTCTGAATTCTCACAGCCCTTTTAATTTTCACAGTGATACTGCATGTTATTACATTTAGTAGTGAGAAGTGGAAAAACTATCTTGATAAGGTAATCAAGCATGTTTGTTAAATAAGAATACCCTTTTTTTTTGAGACAGGGTTTTGCTCTTGTTACCCAGGCTGGAGTGCAGTGGCGCAATCTCGGCTCACCGCAACCTCCGCCTCCTGGGTTCAAGCAATTCGCCTGCCTCAGCCTCCCAAGTAGCTGGGGCTACAGTGCGCACTACCATGCCCAGCTAATTGTTGTATTAGTAGAGACGGGGTTTCACCATGTTGACCAGGATGGTCTCAATCTCTTGACCTCATGATCCACCCGCCTCGGCCTCCCAAAGTGCTGGAATTATAGGCGTGAGCCACCGTGTCCGGCCAAGAATACCCTTTAAAAAAAAATCTATCGGAATTGTCTAATGCTATTAACAGCAGTTTTCTTTTTGAACCTTGTAAATGATTAATCTACCATTTGAACTTGTTAGCTTAAAGCAACAATACTTTAGAGTGGGGATGTAGTTGCTTTATGCTAAAAATTCAAGTGGTAGAGTTCCAGACCAGCCTAGGCAACACAGCAAGGCCCCATCTCTAAAAATGTATTTTAAAAACTAGCCTGGGTCGGGCATGATGGCTCATGCCTGTACTCCCAGCACCAACTCACTGGTCAGGAGTTCGAGACCAGTCTGACCAACATGGAAAAACCCTGTCTCTACTAAAAATACAAAATTAGCCAGGCATGGTGGCACATGCCTATAATCCCAGCTACTTGGGAGGCTGAGGCAGGAGAATCACTTGAACTGGGAGACAGAGGTTGCAGTGAGCCAAGATCACACCATTGCACTCCAGCTTGGGCAACAAGAGTGAAACCCTGTCTCAAAAAAAAAAAAAACCTAACCTGGGCTGAGTATGGGGATTGTGGCCCCCACCTGTAACCCTAACACTTTGGGAGGCCAAGACAGGTGGATCGCTTGAGCCCAGGAGTTCAAGACTAGCCTGGGCAACACAGCAAGACCTCCTCTCTAAAAAAAAAAAAAAAAAAAAAAAATAGAAAAATTAGCCAGGTGGGGTGGCGCATGCCTGTGGTCCCAGCAACTTGGGAGGCTGAGGTGGAAGGATTGGTCGAGCCCAGGAAGGACAAGGCTGGTACGAGCTGTGATTATACCATCGTGTTCCAGCCTGGGTGAAAGTGAGATCCTGTAGACCCAGCACCTGGGAGGCTGAGGCAGGAAGATCACTTGAGCCCAGAGTTTGAGGTTGCAGTGAGCTATGATGGCACCACCGTATTCTAGCCTTGGAGAAAGAGGGAGATCCTCCCTCTAAAAACATAAAATAAAAAACAGTTTGTTATAACTGTTTTTTTTTTTTTTTGAGACAGAGTTTTGCTCTTGTTGCCCAGGCTGGAGTGCAATGGTGTGATCTTGGCTCACTGCCACCTCTGCCTCCCAGGTTCAAGCGATTCTCCTGCCTCAGCCTCCTGAGTAGCTGGGATTACAGGCATGCACCACCATGCCCAGCTAATTTTTTATTTTTATGGCCGGGCGCAGTGGCTCACACCTGTAATCTTAGCACTTTGAGAAGCCAAGGAGGGGGGATTGCCTGAGCTCAGGAGTTCAAAACCAGCCTGGGCAACAGAGTGAAACCCTGTCTCTACTAAAAATAACAAAAAATAGCCAGGCATGCTGGGGTGCACCTGTAGTCCCAGCTACTCAAGAGGCTGAGGCAGAACTGCTTGAACCCGGGAAGCAGAGGTTGCAGTAAGCCGAGATCGTGCCACTGTACTCCAGCCTGGGTGACAAAGTAAGACTTGAAAAATTTAAGAAATAGGTCATCAATTTTCTTTTTCTTTTCTTTTTTTTTTTAAAGACAGGGTTTTACCATGTTGGTCAGGCTGGTTTTGAACTCCCAACCTCAGGTGATCCTCCCGCCTTGGCCTCCAAAGTGCTTGGATTACAGGCCACCGCAACCAGCCCAATTTTCTTTGTATTGTTATGGGATAGGGTCTTGCTCTGTCGCCCAGACTGGAGTACAATGGCGTGAGCATGGCTTCTGCAACCTCGACCTCCTGGGCTCAATAGATCTTCCAGCCTCCTAAGTAGCTGGGACCACAGACGTGTAAAACCATGCCCCACTAATGTTGTTGGTTTTTTGTTTTTTTTTTTGTAGAGACCAGATTTTGCCATGTTGCCCAGACTGGTCTCGAACTCCTGGGCTGAAACAATCTACCTGTCTTGGCGTCCCAAAGTGCTGGGATTACAGGCATGAGCCACCAGGCCCAATTAGTCATTAATTTTAAAAAAACAAATTCTAAAAGTCACAGGGACAGAAGACTAGAGGCCAGTGACTTTTTTTTTTAACCTTCACTTGAGGGTTTAGAGGCCAGTGATTTAATACCGAAGAATTAAGACTCAAAGGCAGGAAATGTATATTCTTTTTAGATATGGCTGTCAACCACGAAACAAGCTTTAAAGAAAAAGTGTACAATTTGTTTTAATATAGTCTCCAGACACAAGATAATTATGACTTTGGTAAAGTTACTAACACGCCCTGTTTCCCCAGCTGTAAAAGTAACAGAATCTTCATTTCCTACAATTGTGAAAGTTTAAATAATACATGCAGAGCATTAACACTGTGCCTGGCACATAATAAAGCCCTCAATAAATGTCAGCTATCAATTTTGTCAATATAACAAAATACAGAAACAAATGTGTCTAATAAAATAAGGAAAAGATGGTACACAGAAAAAAAGAATAGGCCGGGCGTGGTGGCTCATGCCTATAATCCCAGCACTTTGGGAGGCAGGCAGATAGTTTGAGCCCAGAAGGTTGAGGCTGCAGTGAGTGGTGATCACACCACTGCACTCCATACAGGGCAACAGAACTGTGTGTCTCAAAACAAACAACAACAAAAAGAATGGTGGCAAGTGGGAAAAGTGTTCCTAGTAACTATTCTGCTGTAATTTGCTGGTAGCTATGCATTAGCTGTAAAGAGCTGGTAGCAATAGAATGCCAACCTTTTGACCTGAACAATTAAGGTAGTTTTATGTTAATGGAATTCTGTAAAAAATGATATACAAATAGCCAATAAACACATGAAAAGATGAACATTATCACTGGCCTTGAGGGAAATGCAAATCAAAACCACAATGAGATGAAAACTTCATACCCACTAGGAAGGTATCTGTAATCACAAAGACAGATGCTAACAGTATCACTGCTGAGGATGTGCTGCAATTGGAACCCTCACACATTGCTGGTGGGATTGTAAAATGGCATGGGTAATTTGGAAAACAGTTTGGCAGTTAACTAAATGTTGCTACTATGCTTCCCCACAATCTGACTCTTAGGTATATATGTCCAAAAGAAACAAAAACATATGTCCACACGAAAACCTAATCATGAATATTCCTAGCAGCATTATTCAGACTGTATATTATATGATTCCATTTATATGAAATATTCAGGGCCAGGCGCAGTGGCTCAAGCCTGTAATCCCAGCACTTTGAGAGGCCAAGGCGGGTGGATCACAAGGTCAAGAGATCGAGACCATCCTGGTCAACATGGTAAAACCCTGTCTCTACTAAAAATACCAAAAATTAGCTGGGCGTGGTGGCGCGTGCCTGTACTCCCAGCTACTCAGGAGGCTGAGGCAGGAGAATTGCCTGAACCCAGGAGGCAGAGGTTGTGGTGAGCTGAGATCGTGCCATTGCACTCCAGCCTGGGTAACAAGAGCAAAATTCCATCTCAAAAAAAAGAAAAAGAAAAAGAAATATTCAAAACAGGCCAATCTATAGTGAGCCACATATGTAAACTGTATCTCAATAAAGTTGGAAAAAATTAAACAGCACTGCAGTAAACTTGAAGAATCAAAGAAAATTTACTTTTACATTATTTTATTATTATTACTATTTTTTGAGACAAAGTTTCACTCTTGTTGCCCAGGCTGGTGTGCAATGGTGCGATCTTGGCTCACTGCAACCTCTGCCTCCTAAATTCAAGCGATTCTCCTGCCTCAGCCTCCAGAGTAGCTGGGACTACAGGCACGCACCACCATGCCCAACTAACTTTGTATTTTTTTAGTAGAAGCGGGGTTTCTCCATGTTGGTTAGGCTGGTCTGGAACTCCCAACCTCAGGTGATCCACCCGCCTTGGCCTACCCAAAATGCTGGGATTACAGGCATGAGCCAACACGCCCAGCCCCCCTTTTTTTTTTTTTTTTGAGACGGAGCCTGGCTCTGTCACCCAGGCTGCAGGGCAGTGGCGCGATCTCAGCTCACTGCAACCTCTGCCTCTTGGGTTCAAGCGATTCTCCTATCTCAGCCTCCCGAGAAGCTGGGACTACAGGCACGTGCCACTATGCCAGGCCAATTTTGTATTTTTAGTAGAGATAGTGTTTCACCATGCCGGCCAGGCTGGTCTCGAACTCCTGACCTCGTGATCTGCCTGCCTCAACCTCCCAAAGTGCTGGGATTACAGGCAGGAGCCACTGTATCCAGCCTACTTTTAAATTATTAACAACAGATTACCTTATCTGTGTAATTCTACAAACTAGGCATAACTGTTCTAGAAAGCTTAGTTACCTACTGATTTTTCAGTTACTACACAGGTAAAGGGTTTTCTTTAAAAGTAGATTTTGTGAACCAGTTAAACACCAAAACCACTAAATTAAAGAGGTTAACCTGAATGAAAGTAATCCCCAACCACACCATCACCATAATAACCAGCTGTAGAATAATGAGATTGCTGAACTTTAAATGCTACTTGTTTTTCGAGAGAGAGTCGCACTATGTCTCGCAGGCTGGAGTGCAGTGCAACCTCCACCTCCCAAGTTCAAGTGATTCTCCTGCCTCAACCTCCCAGAGTGCTAGGATTACAGGTGTGAGCCACCACCAAACGGCTTTAAATGATACTTGTATATAACTTTGGGAACATCACTTCAGACTTTTATATGTCAAGTTTTCCCCTCTATAAACATGAACTGTTATCATAGATGCTATTTTCCTCAATGGACTGTTCTGAAGATTAGCATAGAAGACAGCACCTAACACTGGTCACAAGAAACACAAACCCAGTAACTGAATCAGAAAACTGGGCTACTTAATAATGCAAGTGGAAATGAGAATTCCTGCACACTCAATTTAGGTGATTCCTGTTGTTTTTCTCTCTACTCCTCTACAGCAGATGAGTTTATTTTCTATAATTTTCAGATTTATGCATTTAGTAACACCAGAGATACTTTCAGAATTTACATAATCAAAGTATTAACCTTCAATCTACCAAATTGTTTTAAGATGTATACATCACCAAACTGTTAAAGATGTAAAAAAAAAAAAAAAAAAGGCCAGGCTCGGTGGCTCAAGCCTGTAATCCCAGCACTTTGGGAGGCTGAGGTGGGTAGATCACAAGGTCAGGAGTTTGAGACCAGCCTGTCCAACAGGGTAAAACCCCATCTCTACTAAAAATGCCAAAAAAATTAGCTGGGCGTGGTGACACACACTTGTGATCCCAGCTACTCTGGAGGCCAAGGCTGGAGAATCACTTGAACCACCAGGAGGTGGAGGTTGCATGGCGCCGAGATTGCACCATTACACTCCAGCCTGGGCAACAGAGCAAGACTCTGTCTCAAGAAAACAAAAATTCAGAATGAAGGTAGTACTGGGGAAAAACAAGCAATAAGACCAAATAAACCAGGGCAGTCATGGTGGCTCATGCCTGTAATCCCAGCACTTCAGGATGCTGAGACAGGCGGCTCATCTGAGGTCAGGAGTCTGAGACTAGCCTAGCCAACAAGGTGAAACCCCATCTATACTGAAAATACAAAAATCCAGGCATGGTGGTGGGCACCTGTAATCCCAGCTAAATTAATATGATGTACTTATTTACGAGTTTGGTATATATGATGCCTGGGATTTGTTTTAAGATATTATAGGTGAGGTTGGCTTTGTCTAACAATCTGTCTAATTCAAACTGTCAAGTGATTAATGGGGTTGTATCCCCAAGTAACTTTTATTTCCTACTCTGTGTATTTTAGTAATGCTTGACCTTTACTTCTGAAATCAAATGGTTTCAAAGCATGGAGACAATCAATCACAGGTTATGACGAATTCCAGAGGGACTACAAATTCTTTTACTGGACTAAATTTTAAAACATTCAACACATGAGGCATACATCTGCTGGGGTTTAGCAATCTTGTAACAGAGGTCACTCTTGTAATGGAATTTCACCTGCAAGTTTTATTGTTTAAGTCTACCACTTAATAGTTTCAAAGTCTTTGGGATGTAAAAAAATAAGTAAATAAAATAAATTTTAAAAAATTATGTCAGCTGGTTATAGTAGCTCACACCCATAATCCCAGCACTTTGGGAGGCTAAGGGCAGATTACTTGAGCTCAGGAGTTTGAGACCAACCTGGACAACATGGCAAAACCGCACCTCTACAAAACTACAAAAATTAGGCAGGTGTGGTGGCATGCATCTGTGGTCCCAGCTACTTGGGGGACTGAGGCAAGAAGATCACTTGAGCCCAAGAGGTCAAGGCTGCAGTGAGCAGTGATCATGCCACTACACTCTAGGCTGGTGACAAAGTAAAACTATCTCAAAAACAAAAAAAAAAAGTCTACCACTCCACTTAACGCAGTAAAGCAGTATCAATTCCCCTCCCCAATGTCCTCTTCACCAGTGGGGTTCAGTCTTGGCAAGTGCCAGGACCTGTAAGTCCTCTAAGAGGAGATCTGAGGCAAACAGCATCCCACAGCCCCTATTCATTTGTGATCTCGAGAGTAGAGTACTTGATTACTCTATCCATTCATCAGGACCCAAATGTACCAATTCTTACCAGGAAAATGTAACAGCAATGTACACATGAGCTACCAATAGTTAAAAACATGTCTTTGAAAAATTAGGCCCTTTTGATAACAAACCAGTACAACTTTGGGCTTAAAAAAAAAAAAAAAGAAAAAGAAAAAGAAAAATTAGGCCACTCAGTTACAAATACTTAAAATCCAATTTAAATTTTTAAAAATTAGGTGGGTGTGGTAGTGCAGTCTCTAGTCCCAGTTACTTTGAAGGTTGGGGTAGGAGGACTGCTTAAACCCAGAAAGTAAAGGTTGCAGTGAGCTATGATCACACCACTGCCTGGGCTACAGCTTGAGACTCTGTCTCAAATAAATAAATAAAACCCAATTAAGGCCGGGCTCAGTGGTTTACATGCATGTAATCCGAGCACTTTGGGAGTCCCAGATGGGCAGATCACCTGAGGTTGGGAGTTTGAGACCAGCCTGACCAACATGAAGAAACCCCATCTCTACTAAAAACACAAAATTAGCTGGGTGTGGTGGCATAAGACTGTAATACCAGTTACTAAGGAAGCTGGGGCAGGAGAATCGCTTGACTCTGAGGTGGAGGTTGCAGATCATGCCATTGTACTCCACCCTGGGCAACAAGAGCAAAACTCTGTCTCAAAAAAAAAACTACAGTGGACACCAGCTGAATCAAACCCAATTTAAAAGTGAATGACTGGTGTGCACAGTGACTCATGCCTATAATCCCAACACTAGGGAAGGCTGAGTCAGGAGGATCACTTGAGGCCAGGCATTTAAGACCAGCCTGGGCAACACAGTGAGACCCCATCTCTACAAAAAGAAATTTTAAAAGTTTCTGCCAGGTGTGGTAGCTCACGCCTTTAATACCAGCACTTTAAGAGGCTGAGGTGGGTGGATCACCTAAGGTCAAGAGTTTGAGAACAGCTGCTACTAAAAATACAAAAATTAGCTGGGTGAGATGGTGGGCACCTATGATCCCAGCTACTCGGGAGGCTGAGACAGGAGAACTGCTTAAACCCGGGAGGCAGAGATTGCAGTGAGCTGAGATCATGCCACTGCACTCCAGCCTGGGTGACAGAGCCAGACTCCATTTCAAAAAAACAAAGTTTCAACTTTTTTGATAGTTATACTTAGTGTGAGTTCAAACAAGCTAAACATAATTCTCTGAAAAATACATTTTCTACGTGTGTTTGCTTTCACAGGAAAATGGTTTCAATTGGTGATAATCTCACCCATCTTTTAAAAACTACCTTCTCACATTTCTTTTAGGAACTCAATGCCATAAGTCAAATGTTTTAAAGTTTGAGACTTTTGTTAGGCAGAGATATCAAGGTTAATCATTGAGTTTTCCTTTTTATGTAAGCCCTCAATTCCTTTCAGAAATTATACTGCATCTTAGATGTGTTCAGTGTCACAAAAATAAATATACAAACTTTTCCTTTTTTCTTTTAAAATGGGATCTTTCCATGTTCCCTAGACTGATCTAGAACTTCCAGTCTCAGGTAGTCCTTCTGCCTGGTCCTCCTTAAGTGCTAGGATTACAGGCGTGAGCCACCAGACACAGCCATCAACAAACTTAAAAGCAGTCTAACTTGCTGAAAGTAAATCCCAAGTTAGAATATGTACTTTAGGAAGAGCATGGCAAGATCTCTTGGCTGTTCCTCCCAGATAACACTCTGTGCTTTACACATAACTTCACATAATGCTCCCATCCTAGATGTTGTTACTCCGTGGAGAAAATTCTGAACAAAGATGTTAAACAACTCGTGCAAGGTCATAAAGATAGCAAATAATGGAACCTGGATTTGAACCAGAGTCCTTTTCTTCAAGGACTTTTCCTCCACTAACCACTCAACGATCAGAAATGAGAACTGAACTTATGGACAAGAAAGCTTCTCTTACCTGTATGAGTTCTAACATGTTGAACGTAATTGTTTTTTCTGTCTGAAAAATAGTTGCATTTTCCACAAGTGTATACTTTCCTTGGAAAATGGTTTCTCAAGTGTTTCCTCCAGTGATACTCGCTTACTGTTGTGTATGTGCAGATGATGCACTTGTAGACGCGCTCATTATCCCCAGCTCTGGTGTGGTGTTTCAGGTGTGCAGTATAGTGATCATATCGATTGGTATTATAGCCACAGCGGTCACAGCGAATGGGGCCCTTGGAGAAATCTCCCTCTTCTGCAGTGGAAGAGCCAGATTCCCTGGCTTTTGCCTGCTTCTCTGCACTCTCTTCCACAAAAAATTTCTTGGCACTGTGAACTCTGATGTGATGTACAAACTGTTCTTCAGATTCTGCTTCATACTGGCATGGCTTACAGCGAAAGGGTTTGGTCTTTGAGTTCTTGCCTTTGTCCTCCACTCCAGGTGTTTCAGGAGGAAGATCTTTATTTGAGCTGTAAATCTCCGGAGCAGCTGATGCCTCAAATACAGGCTGAGGTTCTACTACACTGAGTTCCAAACTTCTCAGTTCCATGTTTTCCATTCCATTAGGTTCACCTTTGATTTCAGCAGACTCTTCAAGTCCTTCTCCTTCGCTATCTGAAAAGTTGTTATCCCCAACAGGCATCAATTCTGCCATCTGTCTTTCTTCACCAACCAGGTAATCACAGCAGCTGCCATTTACTTCCCCAGTTAAGGCCACATTTGCCAGCATGATAAGCTGAGGTGCGGCCAGTTCAGCTTTGGAGAGGTCATGCAAGTCATACATGTCGTTAGGCAAGGCCATTCCAATATTGCCACTGCTGGTAAACAGCCCTCCTCCTCCAGAAGACTGCCCCATTACCTGGGTGGCCATAACTGTATTCTGAATTAAAAGCAAAACAGAACAAAAGCACCAGTTTAAACACTACTGTTACTGGCTTAAAACCACATCACTGTAATTCTTCGTAACTGAAAAATTCTCCAGTATGATCTTTATAACTCAATAAACTTCATCACTTATTAAAAACAAACCTTTAAAATAGTCGTTAATGCCCAAGAGTCTTTACTGCAATCACAAAAAAAAAAAGTTCTACTATCCCTAGAAAACAATTCTACCAATTGTTTGTCATAACTCATTCATCATCCAGCCACTGGCATGTGGTCCCTCAAGCACTTTAATTGTTCTGGTGGGGATAAAAAGTAACCTTCATTTTTCCTGTTAAAAATATTTTAAAAACTCAATACAAGAGTAGTAAATTATTGTCCTCTCAACTTCCCCTCATTGCCCTCTTTCTGATTCAATGGTCTGAATCAGAAAGCCCAGAAATCCACAAGCTATTCAGTGCATTTATTAAGTACACAAACACATCTGGAAAGTAGAAGCCTGTAATAATTATTCAACTTAATTGGATTTCGCATGAATTCAACTAACTCCAAAAGAATAAACTACTGTGAAAAAGTACCAGTTAGTCCCTCTTAATTTCTCGACAACTCTACAGGCTTAAAAGAAAAACATTATGGGACCCTTTTTCTTGTAAAAAAGTAAGTTTGACTTATTCAAAACTCAACAAATAAAAATTAATAAGCTTATTTTTCTGCAGGCTGAAATTCTACAACACTGAATTCCAAGCTTCTCAATACGAATACAATCATCGTGCAACTCAACTCGACAATCCGCAACTTTCTTACATTGTGCTTGACTTGGCCTACTTGTCTAGTGGAAGCCATTACAAGATCACCTTCCTGAAAACAAGTAGGGCTTTCTAAGCTCTTAACTACGTTACTTCTCAATCTAAAAGGTGCTATTCTCAAACGAAGAGTTCTCTTGCAAATTAAAAAAAAAAAATTCTAAGAAAATAAAGTTAAACCGAAAATACAAAAAGCAATCTGATTCACCCAAGTGTATAAACACAAACGGGTTTAGTTCTACGTACCAACTAAAGTTGGAAGTAAATGCCATCACAGAAAACAGAGGGCGAAGGCTGTCCCAGGGCTGAACAGCCCTAAGATACTGGGCAATGTAGCCCAATATCGACTTTTCTAATCGCTCCCTTACCCCTAACTGCCACCCCAAAAGGAATTTTAACGATTGTTAGGAAGACCGTCCAGGCACAGACCGAAAGTCCAACATGCTGCACGAATTCCTCCGTGCTGCTGCCACCAGCGTCTGCCTCGGCCGCGGCATTCCTAACTGAAATAGGCATTCGGCCATTTTCTCAAAATACCAAACACAAAGCAGCTCTTTGCAAACTCGGGCGGCTCTCGCTTCCTCTCGCCTCGGCCCGATTACTGCACGCATTTACACACCAACTCGCAGGAATCGCCCCAACACTCGCCCTGAGCCTTTTCCTGCGCTCTCCAACACTAAAACTGGGGAGGGGAGCAAGCTTGTGGCGCTGTTTGGCCGGACCGAGTCCTCCCCGGGTCCAGGCAGACCCCTCCCCAGCCCTCGGGCCCCGGTCCTCCGAGAGGAAAGAAAGTTACCGCGTAGCCAACGTCCAGGCTTCTGACTGCCCCCAGGCCCCTCCGACCGCCCGAGGCTCACCCAACGCCCAGGGCTGGGGAGGCTCCGCGGGCGCCCTCGCGAGGCGTCGGGCCCCGAGCGCCGGAGGGGGCCCCCACGCGGGCCAGCCGCCACCCCCGCGCCCCGGAAGTTTGCGAACTTCACTCCCCCACGGGGCCCGGCAGGACGCGCGCCTCAGCCCAGCCAACTCGGATGGTCGGTGGCCGGACGCGGGGGCCCGAGGCGCCGGGCGGCCGAAGAGCAGAAATCGCTGTCCAGCCCGGCTGGCGGAACCGCCCGGGCCCCGGGGCTGACTCAACCCGCCCGGCCACGCTCAACGGCGCCTTCCGGCGACAGGGAGAGGCTCTGGGGGAGGGGGACGCGAGGGCCGCGGGCCCGCGCGGGGCTGCGGTGGGACCTGGGGGCTGCAGGAGGAAACAGAGTAAGTTTCAGAACTAGGGCCCAGAGCAGCTCCGCTCCTTGCCCTCAAAGGACCAGATTCGGAGGAGCGTCCTGGCCCGCGCAGAGGCGGTGTCCCAGCTTCCAGTGGGGAGGGGGTCCAAGCGACGCGCCGCTCCCAACAAACGCCCCCAGCCCCCGGGCGGCGGCTGTGTAACCCGATCCAGCTCGTCCGCCAGTCCCCGCCCGGCGCGGTCGCCGCCGCCAGAGCCACAGTATCTGCAAATCAGCCCTGGACAGCGCCTGGCTCCGCGTCCTTCCGCGCCCTCCCCCTCCCGCCACCGCCGCCGCCCGACTGGCCCTCCCCCACCCCGACCGAGCCCTCAGCCCCGCGCCACACTTACCGGCCTTCCTCAGGGAGGAGGGGCGGGCGACCCTGAGTCGCCGCTCCTTCTCCGACTACTTTTCTTTGTTGCTGGAGTTTCGGGGGAAGGGTGGGGGAGGGTGGAAAAGTTGGGTGCTGGGGCCGTCGAGGACCGAAAAGGCCCAAGAGTGGGGCTACAGAGGGTATTCAGGCCTCCGGGACTCGCCCAGCGGTCTCCGCTGCCGCCGCCGCCGGGGTCTGGGGCCCCGGGCCTCGGCGGCGCTCGCTCCGCTTCTGCGCCGCGAGCTCGCGGGAGCCGCACATTCCAACACAGGACGCTGCGCCGCGCACCCAACCCGCGCCGCGCCGCCGCCTCCCGCGGGACACGCCCCCTCCGACGCCGCGCGCGGCCGCGAGACACGCCCCCTCCGACGCCGGCGCGCTTGGCCGCTAGGCGCGCCCCGCCCCTCGACCAAGCCGGGAGTGCCCCAGTCTCCAGCCCGCCTGGGGGCGCGTCTAGGGGGAGCCGCTGGTAATCCTCCCAGCCCCTCACTCCTGCCCTTAGGTCAGAAAAGAGGCGGGGCCCCACTCCCTTTCTCGATTTCTTTTATAAACAAACAACAGAAGTTACCCCAAGCCCTGGCGTGCATGCATGAGAATAGAGCTGTTAAAAGAAGAATCCTCAGGCTTTGACCGGTCTCTTTAGAGCTATTGTCACCGGCCTCTCAAGGCTAAAGCGGTCGAAGATACCCTTCAAATCTCTTCAACTCTCTACCCATGGCTATCCTTCACTAATTAAGCTTCGCTTTAAGCGTCTGGGAGTTGGGAATTGCGAGAAAACATTTCGAGAGTGAGGTTATGGACTCAAAGTGAGTGTGAGGACTGAGGGGACAGATCCCTAGACGTGGCAGGTAGCAAATCATTGCTGAACCTGGAAAGCACGACTGCAGGGAAGGAATTACCCTCAAATTACAGAGAGAAGAGAGGGTGCTGAGGACGGAGAGGCCTCCTGGGACCACGGTGTGTCGGAGTAACCGGGCTCACGTCTCCGAAGCGGGATAACCAAGCGGAATGCCTGGCCCATAGTTCTGTGCTAACAAACAAAAAAACCCAGAGTAATTCCACCCCCTTCTCACCTGAAATAGCTTCTCAGTCTGCCTTTGATACCTTCCTAAACGTCGGTCTTAAGTCACACCTGAGGTCGGGCGCGGTGGCTCATGCCTGTAACCCCAACATTTTGGGAGGCCGAAGCGGGCGGATCACGAGATTAGGAGATCGAGACCATCTTGGCTAAGACGGTGAACCCCCGTCTCTACTAAAAATACAAAAATTAGCCGGGTGTGGTGGCACGCGCCTGTAGTCCCAGCTACTCGGGAGGTTGAGGCAGGAGAATCGGTTGAACGCGGGAGGCGGAGGTTGAGGTGAGCCGAGATTGTGCCACTGCACTCCAGCCTGGGCGACAGAGAGACTCGGTCTCAAAACAACAACAACAAAAACACAACTGTTCTTAGAAGCATAATGGCTCCCCATGACTACAAACTTAAAGCTTAAACTCCTTAGTGTGGCGTTCAAGGCCCTACTACTTAACCTGACCTAGATAAGTCAGACTATTGCTGTTATTACAACATAAGTAACAAGTGCTATGGGGGTTTGTCAGTAGGGAGATGGATCCCAAGAGGTTCTAGAAACTTCACAGTAGATGTATTCAGTTGACCTTGGAGAATGAGGAAACTTTCAACAGGTGGAAAGTAGGGCAAGGAACATTATACACAATGAAAAGGGCAAACTCAAAATCCCAAAGCAGTTGTTAAGACATCCCAGCTTCTCCTCGGCGTACCTCACTTCCTTCTCTTTGAAGTCCCTTTATTTGTTCCTCTTAGGGCAGGACTTCCAGACTCCTCATTTCCTGGTATACTATACCCACATAGGACCTCTGTTTCCCTCTATCTGGACAATACATTACTAATTAATGCAGCCTCCAATCCAAGATGGAATGAAGACCATAAGGTGCTTGGCCACCAAAAGTGAGGCAATTTCTTTTTTCTTGTCTTTCTTTTTTTTTTTGAGACAGAGTCTCGCTCTGTTGCCCAGGTTGGAGTGCAGTGGTGCAATCTTGGCTCACTGCAACCTTTGCCTTGGGGTTCAAGCAATTCTCCTGTCTCAACCTCTTCTGTCTCAACCTCCTAAGTAGCTGGGACCACAGCAGCATGCCATCACGCCCAGCTAGTAGAGACAGGGTTTCACCACGTTGGACAGACTGGTCTCAAACTCCTGACCTCAGGTGATCCACCCACCTTGGCCTCCCAAAGTGCTGGAATTACAGGCATGAGCCATCGTGCCTGGCAGCAATTTCAAATGTAGGACCTCTCCATGAATCAAACCTGAAATGTATTCATTTTCATTGAACCAAAGAGAGGAAGAAGGGAGGGAGAGAGGGAAGGAGAGAAGGGAGGGAGGGAGGAAAGGTAGATTAACATTTTTCGGACTGGTATAAAATTTTTTGTATATATTTTACTTTATTTTATTTGTTTAATGAGAATTGAATTTGAGATCATATGGCTTTTCTAGTTGCTGTAGCCCAGGGTACAATTCAGGCCTCTACCAGGGTTGTCAGACATAAACTGTTTTCTTTCCCTTTCTTATGTCCAAAAAAAGCAAAAATGAAGTATCTCTTGTTAAACTTACTAAATAAACGTCCTTCATTTCCTCAATCTGACTGCTTACTGGAAATGTCTTATTAATTGCAAATTTATTCCCACATATTGTGATGCAAATAGAAGAATGGCAATGGGCAGCTGCATTCATTCAAAATTAGCAGAGGCCCTTGTTCAAGGGATGGCATATTCAGAGTGACCCAAATTATCATGACATGAAGGCCACAGGTCAAATTCAAGGCCAAATTACAAATCAATAGAAAATTTCCTTGGGGGAAGCTGTTGCTATGAACTTGAATTCCTAATTGTTTTTCAAAAGGCTGTATTTTAATTTGCTGTATCCAAACTTATAGGATCTTCTGCAAGAGAAAAACATTTGAAATGAGAAAGAGTTCTGCTTTTCTTATATGTTTTTTCTGCATATTTAACTCATCAATATTTTTATTTTAATTATCATATGTTCTTAATATTTTTCTCTCTCTTTTTTTTTTAAGATGGAGTTTCGCTCTTGTTACCCAGGCTGGAGCGCAATGGCGCGGATCTCGGCTCACGGCAACCTCCGCCTCCTGGGTTCAGGCAATTCTCCTGCCTCAGCCTCCTGAGTAGCTGGGATTACAGGCACGCACCACCATGCCCAGCTAATTTTTTGTATTTTTAGTAGAGACGGGGTTTCACCATGTTGACCAGGATGGT
>CAUYOR010063767.1:0-13890 GCA_963573925.1 Callimico goeldii
CTCTAATTTGTCTATTCTCGATAGGATTTCATCAAACCTTTTTTCAAAGTTCCTAGTTTCTTTACGTTGGGCTACAACATGTTCTTTTAACTCACCGAAGTTTTTAATTATCCATTCCTTGAAGCGATGTTCTAGCATTGGAATGGGCTCATTCTCCATCAAGCGTTGTTCCATTGTTGCTGTGGAACTGTGATCATCTTTAGAGGGAGAGGGGTTCCGACTTTGAGTATTCTCAGCTTTTTATGCTGGTTTCTTCCCATCATTGTAAATTTATCCTCCTGTCGTCTTTGAAGTTATCAACTTTCAGATTAAGTCTCTTGAGTGGACGTCCAAGTTGTTAGTTCCCAGGGCCAGTACAGCAGCGTTAAGACTGACGGTGCTTTTCTGCCCAGGATTCTCCTGTCTGGCTTCCTTCTTGTGTCCGTAGCCGGCGACTCTGCCTTCCCGGGGCTCCAAACCTCGGTCAGAAGGGGAACCGGTCCCGTTTACTCTGGGCCGGGAGCTGCCGCGCCGAGTGCTAGGGAGCCTTGTGGGTCCTTCGAACGTCGGTCAGAAGGGGGAGCCGGCCTTGTTTACTCTGCTCCGTGAGCGCGGAGGTGCGCTGGCGTCCCGTGTACTCTTCCACTGGGAATCTTCTGCTCCTTGAGTGACCAGAATTTGTCTGAAAGTGTGGCTTCCTCTAGTTCTCCGCGCCTTCCTGGAGAGCTACAATCCCGAGATGTTATCGGTCAGCCATCTTGGATCCTCCCCTATTTATTGTTTATAGATACATCAAAACTAAATTCAGGCCAGAATTTTTGAAATTCTTAAAGGGACCTGTATATTACATTAGAGGTATAGTAGAAAGAGTATTTAAATACTAAATAAATATATTATCATCCCAGCTCTTTCACTAAACAAAATTACTTATCTTTCTCATGCAACAGCAACCTTAGCGTAAAATTCAAGTCACGAAATCATTATTCAAAACTGTTCATTAAAGGATACTGTTTTTTGTTTTGTTTTTTTTTTTTTTTTTTTTTTGAGAGAAGGAAAGAAAAAACTAAAAAAATGAGTAAAGGAAAGGAACCTAACCATTCCCTAAACCATTCCCTAACTATAATGTCGCTGAAAATTATCTTAACTCTTCCAACTTGAAGCATTCCTTTCGTTCTAAAGTCGATAATTCTTTCATTTCGTCTGTTAAAATTTGAAGGCACTAAGATTGTTTATATTTTGCAAGTTTAAGTTATGATAATATAGATGTGGCTCTGAAGGCAAAGTGCTAGAAAAGCTATAAATGCCAAATACTGACTCTACGTTTGTTGCCTTTAGATAGTCAGGCTAGGTTAACTTCAGAAACTAAAAGAATAAAGTTTCAAAGAATAATATGAAGGTGATAATACCAAAAGAACTGCATTTTCATTTTCAGAATTTCTTACAGTGTAAATGTAAGGTAACACCGTTACCGTAAAGAGATGAATTATTTCTCCTTGTTAATTCTTTCATATCTGTAATGCATGTCAGCTTTTTTCATTACACTTTCTGAACTTTGTTCTATTCCTTTAAAGGTGTCAGATTCCACCTTTAAAGTTGGGAATACAATGTTTGCTCTCTAATTACGCTTTTCTTCCTTCCCTCGTGGAGGAAGAATAACTTTTTGGCTTTTGTCACTGTCATTCTATTACACTAATGTCGAGACACCTGTAGTGCTATAACTGATGACATATATAAGTAGTTATAAAAATATATTTGCTATAAATGAGAATTCGGTCTACAAGGAGTTGATAGTGAACACCAGTCTAGGCCTTACTGACTTTATTCTCAAATAAAATGCCATAATCTTTGTTTTCATACATTTGCAGACAGTAAACACAATGGAAAGTGTTGGTCTTAAGATAGAAGAGAGTAACCTCTGACATTTGAGACTTTAGTGCATATTTTCATGACTTCTTTCCCGGCAGATCAGTGGCTTGTTACTGGAAGGATGCAGTTTTGATGGAAATCGACTTTCTGAAAATCAGCACGATTCTCCTACCGTGTCGTCAGTGCTCCCTTGTTTTATGGGCTGGATTCCACAGGTAATGCGCGGGTTTTATCAGTTCACTCTTAGATTTTATCTTTTCGAGAAGGCATTCTTGGCCTCTTTGCTTTCTAGTCTCACCTGCATTTGAACAAATTTGCAGTGATAATATTTTATCCTTTATCATGTTTAAGATGTACAAGACATTTGAAAACCTTGATTTTGTTATAGAAAGAATAACATGGTATTAATTTCTAGAGCATTTATAGCCTGGTAATTAAAAAAAAAAAAGCCTTTAATGGTAATAAAGAGGAATGCTACTACCATGTGTTGCATTCCTCTTATTTTCAGCAATGTAGGTGCTTTATATACTTTACCTCAAATACTCCTCAGAGCAGCTGTACAAGGCAGATATTATTATTCCCACTTTTAAATGAGGAAACGTGCTCACACAGTTAAGTGACTTCTCATAGCTAGCTACGCAGAAAGGGTCAGAATTAAGGTGTTAATAGATGTATGGCTTTATAGCAGATGATGTCAGTATGCAGCTGATAGGTGGATGAGGAAAAGAGTCTTGGCAGAGACTTAATTAACTTTCTTTCCTTCCAAAACCTGTATTTATTGAAAGAGCTTTCAACAGTAGAACTTGGGGTATATATGTCTTTAAAATAGGACGTAGTTGTAAATGAAGCACGTAAGTTTAAGAATGCACGTATAACTACATGTGAATAAACTGTAACGTTCTGATTCTGTATCTAATGAGCACCAAAATGATTTCATGTATTGCTTACTACAGGCTTTCTCATTGGGAAATAAGGTATTGAATTTTTCAGTTATTGTCATTCTCCTTATAAAATAAAAATCAAATGCACCAAAAAGTATTTAAGGAAAAAACTTAAAAAGTGATAGCAGTAGTTAGCAACATTGCCTAGAGAGCATTTCTGTCAGAACTCCCTATTTTTCCCCCATATGAGCTTCATTTTCTCCAAAATTAGAGTGACTATGACATAAAGGAGAGAAAAGAGATTGAAAGAATCTTTGTTTTACTTCAATCATCCTATTAATTCTTGTAAGAATTTTCTACAAAAATTTGGTAAATTATTCAAGACACATTTTTATCTTTTTTTTTTTTGAGACGGAGTTTCGCTCTTGTTACCCAGGCTGGAGTGCAATGGCGCGATCTCGGCTCACCGCAACCTCCACCTCCTGGGTTCAGGCAATTCTCCTGCCTCAGCCTCCTGAGTAGCCGGGACGCATTTTTATCTTAGGTGTTAAACCAAATTCAAAGTTAAATAAAAAAGGTGGAGTTTGTCAGGGGTTGTGAATACAAATACAAAGTTGTTTAGAATGACAGAGACAAATTCCAATGAATTTAAATTATGCAATCTACTAATTCTCTGGAAAATAAAATCCATCTAGTGATCATGAGGAGGAGGATAAAAAGTAGGGCAAGTATAAACAGGTTCCCTTGAGGAGAAACCCAAGCAATAAAAATAGAGCTTGAAGAGCAACTAAAAATAAATACAGGAGAAAAATACCTGGAGTAATACCTACGTCATTGACCAGACTGAATGCAAATCAGGACTGCAGTGCTGCTGTGGACAAAGCCAGCCTGTTACTGGGTTGAATGAAAAGCGACGTGACTTTACAAGACCAGGAATTAGTAACTTGGCGATATTTTACTTCATGCCTTATTTCTATCTAGTTTTATTTGTCATACTTTTAAAAGGTTAAGATTGGAATAAAAGCTAAAAATAATTTGAAAAATACCTCCTGTAAAGGGAGGTAAAATGCATTGAGCATTTATCCTATAGATGAGTAACAAAAAGGTAATATGAACTTTTTACTCTTTTTCTATAAGATTTTCCGCTAGGTTTTTGCAAATGTTCATGACATGTAATAGAAGAATTTGTTGGTGCTTCCCCACCTCCTTTTTCCCCTGCTTTTACAGCGAGCCTCCTCCTTTCCCTAGATCATACTACTTTCAGGATGTCTCTCCCATGTCCGCTAAAAGGAAAGCACGTGAGATTTACTGTCAAGTGTTTCCGAACACAAAATTTTCTAGTGCAAGCTCCCAAGCTTATAAATTAGGTGATTTAGGCAAGGTGCCTAGGGTCACTGAGCCAGTTTCCTCATTTGAAAATGGAGATAATAATGTTTCTGTAGGATCATGTTGAGGATGAATAAAGAACCTAACAGCGCTTCAAACGTGGTAAGTCAGATTTATCCTATTATCAACATTTGAAACTGTTTCATAGTGGTATAATGTTTTATCTTATTTCACATGGTACTTTCCTTGTTGAGTTTTTACGTACCAGATACTTGCTGAACCCTGGGGTAACAAAGAGAAACTGATTTCTCCTGCAGAGTCTTCTGCCAACTGGGGGAGCAAATAAGCAAAAAAAAAAAAAAAAAAAACTACTACAGTTCAGAATTATTAGTGCAATTAGAGAGGTTTATAGAAAGTGCTTTGGCAGATGAGGGATGCTTCAACTCTACTATGTGTGAACAAATGAGGAAAAGTCAGGTGACCTCACTGAGAGAGAAGTGGCAGCTTCACCTGAACTGTTACTTAAACTTTAAGGACAAATTCAGAAAAGATAAGGTAACAAGGCATTCCAGACAGGAGGAGGAGCATATGTAAATATATGCAGGTAGAAAAGAGCTTCAAGTACAGTACATCTGGAAGAATGGTGGGGGTGTGGTCAGAAAGGATGGCCAAGACCAGGTATGACAAGCTGAGGAGCCCATGCCAAGGACTTTAGAACACCTGTGGTCAGTAGGAAGCCATCAAGAATTTAGAACAGGACCAGGCATGGTGGCTCTCACCTGTAATCCCAGCACTTTGGGAAGCCAAGGCAGGAGGATCAGCTGAGCCCACGAATTCAAGTCCGACTTGGGCAACATACCAAGACCCCATGTCTATTAAATAAAAGAAGAATTTTAAAAAAATGTTTTTAAGGAAGTGAGAACAGGAGTATGATCAGATTTGTAGTTTTAGAAAATCAGTCTGGCACACTGCGAGATACAATTATACCTGTCTCTCACAACAGTCCTGTGGGTTAGGTACAGCTAATTTTCTCTCCATTTTTCTGATGAAAAGACTGAGAATCAGGTAAGTTAAATGACTTATGACTTCCACAGTGGTAGCATTCCTGTTTGGATAATCGTAGTGAGCATTTATTTGCACTGATTCCATACCAAGCACTATGCAAGGTGTTTCAAATACAAGATACTTAAGCCTTTAAAAACTTTTTGAAATAGGAATTGTAATCTCCATTTTAAAGTAGAAAATGGAGGTTTAAAATGGTATGTAACTTGCCCAAGATCATATAGTTAACAGGTAGGTGACTCTGATTCAAATCCAGGTGTTTCTTAAACCTTAGACCTAGTACTGAGCTACCCTAACAGTATAAATTAGGGTTTGGAAAACCCTGGCCTATAGGCCAGTCCAGCCTACTTCCTATTTTTACAGAGCTCATGAACACTGAATGGCTTTTACCTTTTTAAAAAAAGTTGAAAAATGCAGAAGAAAGATAGTTCATGGCATGTAAAAATTATATGAAATTCAAACTTCAGTGTCCATAAATGAAGCTTTATTTGGAAAACAGTCATGCCCATTGTGTACATATTGTCCATGACTGCTTTCAGGCCACAATAGCAGAGTTGAGTAGTTGTGTCAGAGACCACATTGCCCACAAATCCTGAAATATTTAGTCAGGCCTTTTAAACTATTAAATTCTCCACCTTCTGCTTTAAGTGTTTTTTTTGTTGTTGTTGTTTTGAGACAGAGTTTCGCTCTTGTTACCCAGGCTGGAGTGCAATGGCACGATCTCGGCTCACCGCAACCTCGGCCTCCCAAAGTGCTGGGATTACAGGCGTGAACCACTGTGCCCGGCCTGCTTTAAGTGTTATTTTAAGAAAGTTTTTTTTTAAAAGCAACCTTGTCTGTTTGTAGTGTTTTACAGAATTTACAGTGGAAAAAAATTGTCAACATGTTAATGCATTTTTAGTAGGAAGGAAGAAACCAGTGTAAAATCAAAGGAAGCATCAACATCAATTTATCTAAGCCAGTAAAAAGATTTACTTTTGCCATTTACTCCTATAGGTGCTTTGTAGCAGAAAGTACAGTTTTTTCTGAAATAATATAATTCAGAACTTTGGTAACAAAACTCTTTTAGACTAGGAGGAGGTAATTTCACAAATTATTTTCACACTGTTATCTGATATCCAGTATCCCTGAATAGCTTCATTTCAACAGAAACTTGCCCACTAACCTAGTCATTTGCACAACATTGCTTTGAGGTAGGCTGCACCTCCATTTTTCAAAGAACATTTTAGGTTGCCCAAGATGGAAGAACTTCAACATCGTTTCAGTATGTGGTGATACTTAGAATCTGTTGATGATATCCCTTTTTAAGACTTTTATTGGGGCAAGAGGAGTAGTAAGCACTATCATCATTGCCTCTATTTGAAATGCAGAATACTTTGCGAATTAGCAAGATTGGAACGACAAATTCAAGGAGAAATGAAAATAAATAAAATGCTGGTGATGGAGTCTCACTCTGTCACCCAGGCTGGAGTGCAGTGCTTTCGGTTAAATCAATATTGATTCAAATTAAGATAACTCTAAAGGATTTTACCCAGAAAGCATTAGCGTTTCCATTTAATAATTCTCTATGAAAAATGATTTCGTGAACGAACTTAATAAACACAGTATTCCTTTCCTTGGATAGTCTTATATCAAAAGCTCTGAGAAGTCCCAAAGATTACTTACCATACAACCTTCTCGTGCACCTACACCCTATGCTCCATCAGGATCTAATATACCCCATAGTATGACCTGGTCATCACTGTTTCATGATGAAGACCAGCCTCGGTGATGCCCTTCTGGCATTCCACAGGAAGTCAGTTTGCCTTTGTTCTGTCTTCCCGTAAAGAATGCCACTGAGAGTTTATCAGCCTCACAGTAACACGGTAGTCCCGAGCCAGCCTGAACCCTGTGAGGCTAGATCTTCTGATAGACATGGCAATTGACAATTCCGCTTCAGAAAAAACAGAACTCTAAAATATTTATACAAGCCACTCAGGAAAACAGTGATTATGTATATTATTTTTTATAGATGTTAAAATATTTTTATAGGTGTTGAAAGCTCTGCCTTGTATACACTCTGGTTTGAAAATAGCAAATATGTGACATATTTTGAGTGTGATTGTTTTTCCGCTTCGAGGACTTATGAGAGTAGTGCTGTTAGCACTATATTATTGAAAAATGAGGGAAGTATATATTTATCAATATACATTTAAAAATATAGCTAGACATTCTTGACAGAACAAAGTCTTTCAGAGTAGTCACTGGTGGCAAGCTGTTTTCTTTCCTATTTTGAGATTTTTTTCCCCCAGAGTCGAATCACTAAATTGTGGTACTCACACATACATTAGAACTCTGATTTCCTATCATTTCCTCTTCTAAAAAAGAACTATTCATTGACTAGATTCATAAACATTCAGAAATCATGTGTTAGAATAAGCTGAACTGTGCATAAACTGATGAATATATTTTGTTTTCCTGTGTTTTGGGATAATGAAATTCAATTAAAATCGGCCAAATACCTATCATGAGTAATCTAATAATTTTGTTTTCATTGTTTAGTTTTGTTTTTCCTTGCTTTTTTCTGTTAACTAAGTGATATCTAATACGGTAGTCTATCTGCAGTTGCAGTTACCCACAGTCAAATAATAAATGAATATAGCACAGTAAGGTATTTTGAGAGAGAGAAACCATATTCGCATAACTATATCATTATGGTATATTGTTACAATTGTTCTATTTTATTACCGATGTTAATATCTTACTATACCTAATTTATAAATTATCCTAGATATGTATGTTTAGGAAGAAACATAGTATATTCGAGTTTGTCATCATCACAGTTTCAGGCATCCGCTGGGGGCCTTGGAACATATTCCCCACAGATAAGAGAGGACTACTGACTCACCATTTTGCCTTTGAAAAATGCATTGTCTTCTTTCATATAGTACTGTATTGCTTGCTATTTGTAGGATGTACGCTTTTAAGTCATTTTATCTAAGGTATGGGCAAATTTTGTTGTGAGACATTCAGGCTTTTCTTGAACACTTCAGGAAAGCAGAAAAATTATGCCAGATGATTATTCACATAAAAGTTTTTTTTTTATGAAAAGCTAATTCAAATGAGTATAAAATTTCAAATTTTAGACTCCTTATTGAAGAGAGCTAACTGGATCAGTTTCTGTTTTAATAAAAATATGGAATATGAACACATTAACCATTTTAATCACAATTTATAGGTTTTGAGTTATTAAACTAATTGCACAAAACTTTGTTGAGAGGAAATATAATGTGAATTATTTGAAGTTTTCCTAATAAAGCTCTTTCTTTGCATTAATTGAACACTGGGTGTTTGTTCATAGTTATTAATAAAATTTTAGTTTTGTTCAAATGCTTCAGCCCAACAGTGTCTTACATTTCACTTGTTAAACATTATGGAGGGAATTGGGTCATCAAAATTTAACTCAGTTAAGCAGTATTCACAGAATTTCTATGTACACAAAATATTGTGCTAATAGTGAGAATGCCAAAAATACTTGTCCCTGCTTCTACTGTGAGCATTTATTTATTAATGACTTAAGAGCAAGTGTATTTAACTTTTTTACAGAAGTAACTTTTACCACTTAAGAGATTTTGAGCCACTATGTTGCTTTGCTTTAAAACACTGTAGGTTTTGAAAGGAAGATTTGTACCCTGGCTATAAAACAAAGCCTACAACTAAAAAGTTTGGAAGTATTTGGAAATATATACAAAAACAAGTAAACTGTTAGGGAATATGCAAAAAATCAAGTTAAAAAAGTTGATAATAGTCAGCATTATTAAGTTCCTAATTAAAAGAGAAATTTTCTTTATATCAAGATAATAGAGATAATTTCCTGAAGAGAAAGGAATAACATTATAAAACATTTCATTGTGATATTTGTATTTCATTTTTGATCATAGAAGTAATGGAAAGCAAGCAAATATCAGGTTTCAGAAAAAGATAATTTAAGACCTTTCCTGGGATTAAAAATAGGCAATCATAGATTCAGATCACTTCAGTACAATGAATATGTGAGTTTTGTCTGTTCTTTGCCAAAGAATGTAAAGGAATTATTGCACTAGGCTTTACCTTTTAAGATTGGCTAAGGAGTCATAACAATTACAGTAGTTTTTGATTCCTAAAGCTTTGCCCTTTAAGCAGAATTGAACAAGAGGGAAAAGATTAGCTGGTGACTGATAAAAGTTGAAAATTCTCTTTATTCCAAATCCCACATTTTTTTTTTCTGCAGTTCAACTAAGGATTTACTCTCTCCATGAATCTGTTAGGTTAACGTATTCCAGAGTAGCATTTTCTTTATTTTGATTTTCTAAAGTGTATATTTTTTCAAAACAAATATTCTAGGTACTTGAAATGTGTGTATTTTGTTTCCTGAAGTAAAAATTCAAAGATTACTTTCTCTATTTGTGTATGTACTGAAATGCTTAGTCTTTACAATTCTAGGCACAACATTAGCATATAAAATGCTGTTAAATGAGTGACTGAATAACTGACAAGATCATCAGCGCAAACAGATAATTAGAAAAATTCAGGACAGGATTGCGGGATCCAAAATGGCTGAATAGATACAACTCCAGCACATAACACCCAGTGAGAGAGACACAGAAATCCAGAGATCTCCTAGCCTCAACCGAGGTACTAGGTGCATTTCAACGGGTCTGGTCCACCCTCTCTCCAGTCCAGATACAGCGCTTCCCTCAAAGCCTCAGCAATACACAGAACAGGGCATCTTTGCCAGTCATGCATCTGGAATTACAAGCACGGAGTTGAATAATAATCCAGGTTTGTGTCCCAGATTGGCACAGAGACCTAAACAGACACATAAGCCCAAAAGGCAGCCAGGAGAACCTGTAGACTGAGCTATTGCCCACTCCCACCACCCAGAGAGAGAGGGAGCTGTAAGTGGGACCAGCTGGGCAGGCCCTGAAAGTGGGAGACAGCCGGCCAGGTGCTACTGGGCAGGTCCCTACCGTCCCCCACAAACCCCAGAGGGCTGAAGTTCTGACTGCAGCAGATTGGGCAGCCAGTGCCACAGTCTGAGCTAAACCCTGAATGACCCAGCCCAGTGGAGGAAGGGCACAACCCACCATTAGAGGGGTGGGACTGGGCTACATGTTTTAACAAAAAACACAGGAAGCCTACATAGCAACGGGAAGGCGTTCTTGACAACCCAGCAGCACCTGCAGGTCAGTGGAAGAGGCGGGCCTATTCTCCCAGCATAAACAAGACACAGGAAGTTTCCCTAGTAACCTAAAGGCGTCCCTAGAAACCCAGTAGTGCCTCCACAGGTGGACAAGTGACCTCATCAGGCCGCTTCCTGACAACACAGCCAGGTAAATCCACAAAGATGGGGAAAAAACAGCACAAAAAAGATGAAACCATAAAAGACCAGAACACCTCTTCTCCAAGGGATCACAGCTCCTCAACAACACAAGATTATTTCATGACTGAGAAGGAGGGGGACAAAAAGACAGAAACAGGCTTGAGAAGGTGGATAACAACAGATTTTCTGAGGTAAAGGAACATGTTCTAACTCAATGCAAAGAAACCAAAAACCTTGAAAAAACATTAGACGAAATGCTAACTAGAATAACCAGCTTAGAGAAGAACATAATGACTTGATGGAGCTGAAAAACACAGCACGAGAACTACATGAAGCAAACACAAGTTTTAATAGCCAAATTGATCAGAAGAAAGGATATCAGAGATTGAACATCAACTCAGTGAAATAAAAAGAGAAGGCAAGACAAGAGAAAAAAGAGTGAAAAGAAATGAACAAAGCCTCTAAGAAATGTGGGATTATGTGAAAAGACCTAACCTACACTTGATCAGTGTACCTGAATATGATGGGGAGAATGAATCCAAGCTGGAAAACACACTCCAGGGTATTATCTAGGAGAACTTCCCAGGCCTAGCAAGGCAGTCCGAATTTCAAATTCAAGAAATACAGAGAACTCCACAAATATATTCCTCAAGAAGAGCAACACCAAGGCACATAATTATCAGATTCACCAGGGTTGAAATGAAGGAAAAAATGCTAAGGGCAGCCAAAGAGAAAGGTCAGGCCACCTGCAAAGGGAAACCAGTCAGACTCACAGCAGATCTCTCAGCAGAAACCCTACAAGCCAGAAGAGAGTGGGGGCCAGTATCCTTAAAGGAAAGAACTTTCAACCCAGAATCTCATATCCAGCCAAACTAAGCTTTGTAAGTGAAGGAGAAATAAAATACTTTACGGACAAGCAATTACTGAGAAATTTTGTCAACACCAGAACTGCCCTACAAGAGCTCCTGAAAGAAACGCTAAGCACAGAAAGGACAAGTACCAATTACTGCAAAAGCAAACCAGTGGGCAAAGACCAAAAATGCAATGAAGAAAATGAGTCAACTAATGGGAAAGAAAACCAACCGGTAACAAAATGCAGGATCAAATTCACACATAACAATAATAACATAGAATGTAAATGGCCTAAATGCCCCAGTCAATAGACACAGACTGGCAAACTGGATAAAAAGTCAAAACCCATCAGTGTGCTATATTCAGGAAACCCATCTCACTTACAAAGACACAGATAGACTCAAAAGAAAGGGATGGAAGAAGATTTACCAAGCAAATGGAGAACAAAAAAAAGCAGGGGTTGCAATCCTAGTCAAATGGACTTCAAACCAACAAAGACCAAAAGAGACAAAGAAGGACGCTACATAATGGTAAAAGGATCAATCCAACAACAAGAGCTAACTATCCTAAATATATATGCACCCAACACAGGAGCACCCAGATACATAAAGGAAGTTCTTAACAACCTAAAATGAGATTTAGACTCCCACACAATAATAGTGGGAGATTTCAACACTCCACTGTCAGTATTAGATCAACGAGACAGAAAATTAACAAGGATATCCAGAACTTAAATGCAGAGCTGGACCAAGTGGATCTAATAGACATATACAGAATACTCCACCCCAAGTCCACAGAATATACATTTTTCTCAGCACCACATTGTACTTACTCTAAAATGAACCACATCGTTGGAAGCAAATCACTCCTCAGCAAATGCAAAAGAATGGAAATCATAACAGTCTGTCAGACCACTATGCAATGAGACTAGAACTCATGATTAGGAAATGCACTCAGACCTGCACAACCACTTGGAAACTGAACAACTTGCTTCTGAGTGTCGTCTGGATAAACAATGAAATTAAGGCAGAAATAAAGATGTTCTTCAAAACCAGTCAGAATGAAGACACAACACACCATTTAAAGTAGTGTCTAAAGGGAAATTTATAGCAATAAATGCCTACATGAGAAGTAACGATCTAAAATTGACACCCTATCATCAAAATTGAAACAGCTAGAGGAGGAAGATCAAAAAAACTCAAAAGCTAGCATAAGACAAGAAATAACTAAGATCAGAGCAGTGCTGAAGGAGATAGACACACAAAAAAACCCTTCAAAAAAAAAAAATCAATAAATCCAGGAGCTGATTTTTTGAAAAGACCAACAAAATAGACTGCTAGCTAGATTAATAAAAAAGAAAAGGGAGAATAATCAAATAGATGCAATAAAAAACGATAAAGGGGATATCACCACTGATCCCACAGAAATACAAACTACCATCAGAGATTACTACAAGCAGCTCTATTCACATAAACCAGGAAGAAATGGATAAATTCCTAGACACTTGTACTCTACCAAGGCTAAACCAGGAGGAAGTTGAAACCCTGAATAGACCAATAACAAGGGCTGAAGTAGAGGCAGCAATCAATAGCCTACAAAACAGAAAAAGTCCAGGTCCAGATGGGTTCACAACCAAATTCTACCAGACATACAAAGAGGAGCTGGTTCCATTCCTTCTGTAATTGTATCAAACAATACAAAAAGGAGGGAATCCTCCCTAATTCATTTTATGAGCCCAACATCATCCTGATACCAAAACCAGGCAGAGACACAACTAAAAAAGAAAACTTCAGGCCAATATCCATGATGAACATCAGTGCAAAAATCTTCAATAAAATACCAGCAAACAGCACATCAAGAAGCTTATCCATCACGACCAAGTAGGCTTCATCCTGGGGATGCAAGGCTGGTTCAACAAAAGCAAATCCATAAATGTAATCCATCACATAAACGGAACCAAAGACAAAAACCACATGTTTATCTCAATAGATGCAGAGAAGGCCTTCTACAATATTCAACAGCTCTTTATGCCAAAAACTCTCAAAAAACTAGGTATTGATGGAATGTATCATAAAATGATAAAAGTCCTAGATGATAAATCTACAGCCAATATCATACTGAATGAGCAAAAGCTGGAAGAATTTCCTTTGAAATCAGGCACTAGACGAGGATGCCCTCTCTCACCACTCCTATTCAATATAGTATTGGAAGTTCTAGCCAGAGAAATCAGGCAAGAAAAAGAAAGTGTATTCAATTAGTAAAGGAGGAAGTCAGATTATCTGTTTGCAGATGACATGATGGTGTATCTAGAAGACCCCATCATCTCAGCCCAAAATCTTCTCAAACTGATAAGCAACTTCAGCAAAGTCTCAACATACACAGTCAATGTGCAGAAATCACAAACATGCCTACACACTAATAACAGACTTAAAGAGAGCCAAAACATGAGTGAACTGCCATTCACAATTGCTACAAAGAGAATAAAATACCTAGGAATACAACTAACAAAGGATGTAAAGGACCTCTTCAAGGAGAACTACAAACCACTGCTCAAGGAAATAAGAGAAGACACAAACAGATGGA
>CAUYOR010063768.1:0-40995 GCA_963573925.1 Callimico goeldii
TGCCCACCAGCCTAAACGAGGGGACAGTGGCACTGCCCAGGGCCAAGGTGCCCACCAGCCTAAACGAGGGGACAGTGGCACTGCCCAGGGCCAAGGTGCCCACCAGCCTAAATGAGGGGACAGCGGCACCGCCCAGGGCCAAGGTGCCCAGCAGCCTAAGCTCAGGAGCAATACCAGGACCCTGGGACTGGGGATGGGCCAGGCTCAGCATCGGGACCCAGCGGCCCAGAGGTAGAGTGTGCTGCTGGGGCGGGGGCCGAGCTCCTTTGGAAGAGTTTGGGAGGCTCAGGGGGACTGAGGCCCTAGCACCCTCACAGCAAAAGGCACCTGGGGCGGGAAGCAGTGTGGTTGGGAGCAGGTCACCCCCTCAGATTCCCCATCAGGGAAGTCCTGCTGTGGGGATTCAGGACAAGCCAGGAGGCCGTGGAGTGCAGGGTGGGCCACGCTGCGTCCGGGCTGTGTCTGGAGGTTCACTCCTCTCCCCAGAGACTTGCAGGCCGGTAGAGGCGGGGACCGGAGCTGCTCCAATTCCCTCCAGCTCCAGTGACCCCCCCACCCCAACCACAGCAGCCCAGGTGGGTCTGGCTGGCTTCAACTGGTCCAGGCAGCCGGCTGCACAGGGAGACCCGACCCCTCCGTCCCCATGGTGGGACCCGGCGGGGCCTCTGCCCTCTCTGATGCACCTGTTTGTGGGAAATGAGCAGAGCCATCCGCCGGGGGCCCCGGGCCCAGCTGCTCTTCTGTTTGAGTCCAGGACGCTGCCCTGACGGCTGTCTCAGGCCCCGCATCTGGGAGTCACCCCACCCCAGGTGTCTAGCTTCCCCACTCCTCTCCATCCCCACTGCCACCTAGACTCAGAACCTCCCTGGGGACCCCTTCCTTCCCCAGCTCAAGACCTTCTGGGTGCCCATAGCCCCCATAAAATTTGACATGTAGGCTGGTGCCCAGGGGTGTGGCAGGCTGGCCCTGCCCACCTCAAAGGCCACACTCTGCTCACCCTCACTTAGGGTGGGTGCCCCCTCACCCTCTGCCCTCTCTCCATCTCCACCCTCCCCTCCTTATGGTCAGAGGTGGCGCTCGGCCCTACGGTCCCACTCCTCTACCTTCTCCTGCCTCTGAGACTCCTTCCTGGGGTGCCCTCCCTGGGAACACTGTGAATGGCAGTGGGTGGTGTCTCCCTCCACCCCAACTCCACTGTGGGTCCCACGCCTCACCGAGCTCTCCGCAGCCAGCCAGCACCAGTGCCAGACGCGCCAGCCACGGCCCCAGCATCATCCCGGCCCACTCCTCTGTGCTCTCGCCTTGGGCTTGCCCAGTGGGGACAGCAATTCTAAGTGCAGTGGCCGCCAGACCGGTCTGCTGAGCAGATTAATGAGATCGAGTTTCCCCAGGGTGAAGGTGTAAAGACCCCGCCCAGACCTGCCTCCACTGACTCCCCATCTTTCACTGCAGCTCCTCCCACTCCCAGCCTGGCCCTCTGGGCCCACCCCACATGCCTGGGACCCTCCCTGTGCCTTCCTCATTCCTCCAGTACCAGGCCAGTCTCCTCCCTGCCCCTTCCTGACCCCTCCAGCTCTCTACCCCCACCACCGTGGCCTGGGGCTGCCCCCCTTCCCTTTGTGGGGACCCTCCTCAAGACTTCTAAACACCCTATGCCGCGGCTCTTCGCCCCACTCCCCTCTGGCTCACGCCAGGCAGCCCAGGGACTCCCCCCTCTACTATCCGGAAGGGGACAGGGGACGGTGGCGGGCCACCCCTGGCTACTGGTTCCTCAGGTACCCCTCCTGCCTCAGGCCACCTGTGTTCCAGGGGAGAGCCCAGCGCTGGATCTTCCCGGACTCTGGGCTGGGATGTTCCCGGGAGGACCTTGGCCCCACCTCTGATTTCCTTCGAGTGGTCAGGCTGGGTGTTAGGGGTCTGGGACTGAGCTCCCACCCCGACAGCCAGCTACAGGGTTTGCTCAGAGGCTTAAGGAGGCAAATGCCAGAAACTACTGGTCAGCAGAGAAGGTCCTAGTTGGAGAGTGGGGTTGGGAGAAGCCAGGGTCGCCTTGGGGACACTGATCCCATGCCCCTTGGCTACCTGCCGGTAGGACACTTTAATCTCTAACCTCCCAATAAGGCTGCCCTCAGGCAGTGCTTACCCGGCCTCCTTGCAGGTAAGGAAATGGAGGGAACGTTCCTTGCCCATGGCTCAGACAGGAGACAGTGGCTTTGGCTTGGGGTGACTCCAGCTGTCTTCTGCTCAGCTCCCCGCTCCCCCAACAGACACCCCGCCAGAGTGCTTGCACCAGCCTCCCCAGGTAGTGTCTGGCCTGTGATCCTGCCACCCCTGCCCCAAGGCCTGCAGCTGCCAGTGTGTAGGGTTGGGGGGAGCAAGGCCTTGACAGCAGCCTGCGTCTTCCTGGGGCCTGGCGTTCAAGGCCATGATCTCACTGAGCTATGCCCAGCCCGAGCACGCGAATCCCACCCGCTCCTGGTCTTCACTCCTGCTGTTCCCACTGCCAGGAATGCCCTTCCCTCTCCTTCACCAGCCCCAGTGGCTGAACTTCCATCTCTGGGAGACCGCACTCTCCTGCCTGCACCCGCTCCCTGCCATGGCCCCTTTAGGGTCCCCAGGCTCTCCTGCTGGATCCGCCGTCTGGGATCTGGTCTTTGGCCCAGCGGCTGGAACAGCCTGTGTCTCCTGAGTACTAGGTGGGGGCGGAGCGTGCAGGGCTGGTGAGGGGGGCACCCAGGATTCCCTAGCCCCCCACTTGTGTCAAAGACTTGGCCTAGCGGATCTCACTTTTCCTCGCTGTAGTGCTGGAGGCTCACAGTGCAAATGAATTTATTTTGCATAAGGGAACTGTGGCTCTGAGAAGTAACTGACTTAGGCAAGGCCGCCCAACCTGGGCTGGGTGAAGGCCGAGCAGCAGCAAGCCTGTCGGGTTTTGCATGGATGGTGCTACTCAGCCACGCTGGGTGCAACTAACTGGATTAGACGCCCCACCCTACACACCCTGGGTTCCTCTTGAGGCCTGACCCAATTCCTCTGCCATGGCATGGCCCAACTCCTTCCTGTGCTCAGACCCAGGGCCCCACCTGTGCCTTCTACCCAGAACACACAACTGGCCCCCAGGCATTCAGCTCCTCCTAGAATTTCTGCCTGACCCTTGCTGGAGAGATCCAGGCTAAGCCTTTCTGCAAAGTTGCAGCTGCCTGATTGGGGTGCGGAAAAATGTGGCCCAGCCAGGCTCTGGGCTGGCTTTGTCTGGGAGGACTGTGTTCTGAGAAGGCCACACCCTTCCCTCCTCAGTTCCACTGGGAACTTCTGGGTCAGGGCTCAGTGTGTGACCAGAATCTGGGCTCAGTATGTGATCAAGATCAGGGATCAGCATATAACAAATGTCAGAGCTCAGCTTGTGACCAGGATCAGGGCTTAGCGTGTAAAAAATGTCAGGGCTCAGCTTGAGACCAGGATCAGGGCTCAGTGTGTAATTAGGAGCAGGGCTTAGCATGTAACAAATGTCAGGGCTCAGCTTGTGACCAGGATCAGGGCTTAGTGTGTGATCAGGAACAGGGTTCAGCATGTAACAAATGTCAGAGCTCAGCTTGAGACCAGTATCAGGGCTCACTGTGTGATCAGGAGCAGGACTCAGCATGAAACAAGTGTTAGGGCTCAGCTTGAGACCAGGATCAGGGCTCAGTGTGTGATCAGGAGCAGGGCTCAGCATGTAACAAATGTCAGGGCTCAGCTTGTGAGCTGGATTGGGATCAGTTATAACCAGGATCAGGGCTAAGTGTGGGACCAGGGATGGACTCCACCCACAGTAATACTGCCGCTAAACTGAGGAATTTTCAGGCTGCCACCAGAGCTGCTGACTTCAAGAAGTTACCCCTGAAGTGTGATCCAGGGATCAGACGGGGCCCTGGAACCTGCTCCCATGCCACTGCCTGTTTTCTGGGCACACTGGACCCTGCTGTGAGGCCCTTCTCTAGGACCTTCCCCAGATTCCTCTCCGTCGCCAGGGTGAAGATTCAAGTCTGTCACCTAGAGGAACTCAGGTGGGGGAGGACAGCAGTGAGAGAGGCCATGCCCTGCTCCCTGGAAGTTTCTGCTGACGGTCACTGGGTCAGATGGTCCCCAGGGTGGGCTGGGCAGCTCAGCTTCCATGCTCTACCATGTCCCATGCTACCCAGGGCCTGGCCATGGTCACCTGTGCCCCGTCATCACCCAGTGTTCCCTGTCCGCTCAGGCCCGTGCCCGTCAGTATCGTGTGGCCGCCCCCACTCACTGTCTCACTTTCTGTTTTCAGGCTTCGTGTTGCTCCTGGGTCACCCCCAGGCTACAGTGCAGGTTTGGGCTGAGCCATAATCATCTCAAAGTCCCCGAAGCAGAGGTGCTCACAGCATAAAACATGATGGGGTGAGAGGACCGGGAGGACCTACTTCTACACGGGCTGGAGTTGGCCACATTCTCTTCCTCACTGTCTGTTGGTGGAGGCCACCCTCAGCTCCCGCCCATGTGCCTGTTCAGTGCAGCCGCCAGCTTCATGGGAGCCTCAAGCTGGACCAGCTTCCATTGCTGGGAAGCAAATCGCCCTGCACTTAGTGGCTTAGAACAGCACCCAGTTTTAGCTCCAGTCTTTCTCCCCATGTGGGTCTGGCTGGGCTCTCTGCTCAGGGTCCCACAGGCCACAGTCAAGGTGTGGCTGGGCTGGACTCCAACGTGGAGGCTCTGGGAGGAATCTTTGTCCAGGCTTAGTTGGGCGCTGGCAGAATCCGGGACCTTGAGGTTGCAGGGCTGACGTCTCTGTTTCCTTGCTGGCATCCGTGGAGGATGCTCTCTGCCCTAGGGCCCCATTCCTCCCTGGGTGACCCCTCCGCCAGCCAGTCGGCATCCTCCTCCAGCTTCAGCCTCTGCCTTCCTTTTCTGTCACTGGCAGACACGCGCCATCCCTGGCTGCATCTTACGCCAAACAGTAAAACCCCGGCGTATGTCACGCTCTGCCAGTGCTGACGTTCACCGGAGGTGGCTTCTGGTGTCTGCCCTTGCTTTCCCTCCCGCCCTCATGATGAAGCCCCTCGCCGTCCCCAAAGCCTCACCTCACTGCCCATGGCCACGTCATCCCAGGGGAGGGTTTTGGAAGCTCACTGTGGCTGCCCATCTTCTTGGCTGATGGGACCCTCTGAGACTGGATGAACAGCTCCAGAATCTGGCCCTTGGGGGTCACCTGCAGGTGGTGCCTTCTGATGGGTCCTGAGGAAAGACTCCGGGAACGAGACCTCACACCCACTGCTCATCAGGGAGGCGGTGGTCTGGGCCTGTGCGGGAGCCAGTGCCTTCACGTGTATACCTCCGCAAGGTGGCCTGTGACCAGGACGCCCCATGAGACAGGACGCTGTGTGGCCAGCAGAGAAATGGCTGCCTTGCCTGGATTCCCACCTTCCAAATTCGGGAACTAGAAGCCGCCCCTGGACTCCAGGCCCCTGGGAAAGGGAGTTGTGGCTCTCCAGCCCTGCAGCCCCAGGCAGTGCCCTGGCACGGTTGGGGTGGAGGCCTGGGCCTTCCACCAACACCAGCTGGGCTCCCCGCTGGCCCCAAGCCACAGTGAGGTGCCCCCAGGGCAGCAGTGGGTGCCTCTCCCCTGCACCCAGGACGCCCTGCCTGTGCACAGCCCGCCCGCTCTCTCAGTGGCTTCCCCTCCATCCTGTCAGCCCGTCCACGTTTTGTGCTGTGAGCGCCTCTGCTTCAGGGCAGGAGTCCCCAGGCCCCTGTGGGAGGCTGTGGCCAAGCCTGGGGTGGTTTCTGATCACATTAGTATGGAGCAGCCTCATTTGTTTTCTTGCCTTAAAAAGAGGAACTCCTCTATTTGGGCAGCTTCCTGGGTGAACCAGGAGAAGGAAGTGTCAACAGTTCAGGCCTGCCCGGGCGCAGTGGCTCACGCCTGTAATCTCAGCACTCTGGGAGGCCGAGGCGTGTGGATCACCTGAGGTCAGGTGTTCCCGACCAGCCTGGCCAATATGGCAAAACCCTGTCTCTACTAAAAATACAAAATTTAACTGGATGTGGTGGCGTGTGCCTGTAATCCCAGCTACTTGGGAGGCTGAGGCAGGAGAACCATGTGAACCTGGGAGATGGAGGTTGCAGTGAGCCGAGATTGCACCATTGCATTCCAGCCTGGGTGGAATGCAATCTAAAAAAATAAATGTATAAAGTTCAGGCCTGGGGCCCCCTTCCAGGCTGGATGTCAGCAGGGCTCAGGGAGGGCTGTCTGTGTCCTGTCAGGCCTGGGAGCTGTCTGGAAGAAGACCGGTGCTGAGTGGACGGGAGACACAGTTCCGAGTCTGACACACCGAGCCCTGTAGGAGCTGGCACTGCTCCCGTCTGCGGCCTCGCCCCTGCACAGTCCCTCCCAATTTATGCTGGCAGCACCCACCTTCACCAGAACCCAGAGGAGTTCTCTTTGTCTCTGCAGCTCCAGGGCCAGGTGCGCCTTCAGCCTGCCCTCAGGGTGGTCTCCTCCCCGCAGTGTCAAGGGCAGCCCCACCTGGGGGATGGCTCTCCGGTCACCCTCCTGAGGGGCTCCAGCAGGGCAGACCAATGGCTCTTAAAGCAACGTTTCTATTTGAAAAGAAGTGAAGGCACGAACAGCACAAAGGGTTGTGTGTTGGAAAGAGGTCCCCACGTCCTTCCACAGGGATGTGCCCTACAGGGCCAGCCTGGGCGCTCACGGAGGCGAGGTCATCTGGTTTCATGATGAGAAAACGGGAACGTCTGTCTGCGCGCGTTCTTTGTGCCACCGTTACGAGCAGGGGGGCTTGTTCACAATGAGAACGATGCCAGCTCCCCTGTTCATGGGAAACGTGACGTTCTTTTCTTTCTTTTGAGACAGAATTTTGCTCTGTCACCCAGGCTGGCGTGCGGCTCACTGTAGCCTTACCCTCCGGGGTTCAAGTGATTCTCCTGCCTCAGCCTCCGGAGCAGCTGGGATTACAGGCACACACCACCACGCCTGGCTAACTTTTCTATTTTGGGTAGAGACAGGGTTTCACCATGATGGCCAGGCTGGTCTTGAACTCCTGACCTCAAGTGATCCACCCCCCTCGGTCTTCCCAAAGTGCTGGGATTATAGGCTTGAGCCACCGCACCCGGCCTTCTAAACCACTTTTTCAGAGTCCTGGCTCAACCCTAGAGTCCCCACCTTGGAATACCTACCTCACTTCAGACCCCAGTCCCAGGAGTGCTGGGAGCACTGGGGTGACCCGCCCTTGGGTCTTTGGCAACACTTTAGGGAGTCAGCGTTCACCCCAATGCTCGTGGCATCTGGCAGTTCCGTGTCCAGGGCTGATTGGTCCTGCGGGGCCACATCTGTGACAGTGCAGAGGCTGGTCTGCGTCCCTTCTCTCCACTCGGCCTGGATGCTGTCCTGCGCCGGGCTTTGCTGCTTGGCGCCTCTCTGATTCCAAGTGTGGCTCAGTTTCTTCTCCTTGGCTTGGCCACTTGGTGGCTTTTTCTCTGAACATGCTGCTCTTATCTGTTGTTCCTTGGGGATCTGGAAGGGTTATTTATCACAAACCAAAAATAAAATTCTAAGGGACCCCAACCATCTGAATGGACCCTCTTCTCGGCTAGGGTATCAAAGTGAACCTGAAAAACTGGCTCGGGCCATGAGGGGAAAGGGCCAGACAGCCTCCTTATCCCCCTCTCTCTAGGAATTCGGGGAAGGCCGACCAGCACTGCCACGGACACAGGCCTTCAGTCTGATGAGACATTTACCAGCTCTTCTCTCGGAAGCCTGCTACCTGAAGGCTTCACCTGTTGCTAAAACCCTGGTCTCCACAACCCTTATCATCAGACATTCCTTTCCATCCACTCCAGGTCTTTAGATAATCTTAACTCTTTCAACCCACTGCCAATCAGAAAATTTTTAAATCCACCCAAAACCTACAACCCCTGCCCCATCCCCCAGAGTTGCCCCACCTTTCCAGATGGACCCAAATATGTCTTCCATGTATTCGACTGATGTCTTCAGTCTCCCTAAAACGTATAAAACTAGACTGTGCCCAGCCACCCTGGACACATGTTCTCCTGTGTCATGGGCTATGGTCCCTCATATTCGGCTCAGAATAAATGTCTCCAAACATTTTGCAGCGTTCGGCTCTTCGTGGACAGTGTGTGTGGAGGGAATCGTGCGTTACATGCCTGGGGCGTATTTCCGACTTTGCCTTTTCTTCCAGTTTGCTTACAGTATTCTTATTTTATCTTTTTAGATTTTTAGGTAGTATTTAGGAATCCCAATCCAGTTTTGTGTCTTGTGTTTCTTTTTAAAAATTTCCAATAGTTTTATTGAATATACTTTGCGAAGCAGCCACTCCACCGTTTGAAGGGTGTACTTCAGTAACTCAGTGATTTTCAGTATGTGCACAGTTGGGGCACATTTTCATCCCCTTGAAAAGAAGCCTGCATGCTGTTAGCACCGTCGTGGCTCCATTCCTGAGATCGTGAAATGCTTATCTTGTGAGATTGTGAGATGGATATTTTGCTTTCCTGACATACAGCTCCTAAAAACCTTGGAATCTTCGGAGTGACGAGGGCATCTTTTGTAGGCTAATGAGAGGACTGGTGGCTGGGGGTGTCCAGGGAGCCTTGGGATGGGGGCCGGCAGGATTACAGGGCTGGAGTCACCCCCAGCTTTCAGGGCAGGGGAGGGACTGCAGGTCGGGTTAATCAGTGGCCAGTGGTTTAATCAATCATGCCTACATAATGAAGCCTCCTCAGTCAATTTCCCAAAAGGACAGGGTTCAGGGAGCTTCCGGTAGCAGAATTCTCGCAGGTGCCTGGAGGTGGTGCCTGCCCTCTGGGTCTCCTCCCCGTGCTGTGCATCCGCACCTTCATTACAGCCTGGGTCATAAATGGGTAAACACAGCTCAGTGTGTCCCCACGTCCTCTGAGCCGCTCCAGCAAGTCATCAAACCTGAAGAGGGGGTCGTGGGAACCCTGAGTCATGGCAGGTGGGTCAGAAGCACAGGCCACACCCAGGGCTTTTGACTGGGAGTGAGGCTCGTCACAGGGCACCTGAGCTGAGGGATCTGACGTGACCTCCATGGGGATGGCGTCAGTCTTGCGTTGAGCACAGCCAGCTGGTGTCCACTGGGTCGTTTGCTGGTGGAGAGAAGTACATACACGCTTTGGTGATGGGGTGAAGTCCTGTACCACGTGAGAGTGGGGAAAGCACAGTGGTTTTTCCCTATTTCTTTTGTTTGTTTTTTAAGATGCAGTCTCGCTCTGTGGCCCAGGCTGGAGTACAGTGGCGTGATCTCAGCTCACTACAACCTCTGCCTCCCAGGTTTAAGCGATTCTCCTGCCTCAGGCTCCCCTGTAGCTGGGATTACAGACATGTGCCATCATGCCTGGCTAATTTTTGTGTTTTTCGTGGAGACAGCGTCTCACCATGTTGGCCAGGCTGGTCTCAAACTCCTGACCTCAGGTGATCCGCCCTCCTCAGCCTCCCCAGAGCGCTGGGGTTACAGGCGTGAGCTGCCGCTCCGGACCTCTCCCTGTTTCTTAATAACTGCCACCCCTCCCTGCCAACCGCCCACCTCCTTTTCCTCCCTGTAGCGCTCCCTATTCCGGCCATTTCCAGAAACAGAACCGGCCTCTGCTTGGCCTGTTGTCGTGTTTCCAAGGCCCCCGTGTTTCGGCGTGGATCGGGGCTTCGTTCCTTTATGTGGCTGAGTGACATTCCGTGGTGTGGATCTGTCCATCGGCTGATGGGCATTTGGGCTTTTCCACCTTTGCCTGCCGTGGAAACCGCCGCTGCGAATGTTTGTGCACCGGCTTCTGTGTGGCCGCGTGTTTGCTTCTCTCGGGCCGGGCCCAGGGGAGGAACTGCTGTGTTTGCAGTGACTCTGTCCAATCCGTTCTGGAATGCGTCTCGCTTTTCAATTCTGAATTGTCTAGCATTTAAACATCTCCTCTTTTTACATGGAAACCTCTGATTCGGCTGGAATGCCTTTGGCTATAGAGAGATGCGAGGACCCAGCCTCCCTGTTCCCTCCGCGGTGCCCAGTGGCAGTGGCTGCCCTCGTGCCCCGTCCCTCCCCCGCAGATCTAAGCACTCCATTGTCACCTCGATTCTTGGGCTTATCTGGGCATCTCCAGGACCCAGGTGTGTGTCTTCCTCTGTGCCCCGCGCTACTCTGACAGTTGTCCTGCACCTAACTGTGGGGGGCCCTGCCTGGGACACCCCCTCCTGTGGAGCAGCCTGACACTTGCCTCAGATGATTTCTCATGAGAACCTTGCCAAGGTGAGAATAAGAAAGGCCAAGGGAAGGGCCTGGCAGTGGTTTCTTGGCAGGTGCTAACTCGGTGTGGGGGGCCGGGGCGGGTGAGGGAGGGAGGGAGCCGTGTCCTGCAGTATTGACTCGCCTCGGAGGGTCTCTTCGAGGGCAGTACCTGGCTTATGTGGGGGTCTCATTCAGCCTTGGCACCGGAAGCTCACATGACACGATGTTTGCCTAGTGAGTGAACAGCTTCCACGTCCACCCTGCAATGGGTGGCCACAGCTGCCATCGCCTCAGCCTGCTTCATCCCACTCCAGCATCATTCCCCAGCGCCCTGCCCTGCGTGCTGGGTACCCAGTGGCCCAGAGGAGCTGGAGGTAGTGTTCCCTGCCAGAACTGGGGGCTCCTCGAGAGGGGCAGGCCGGACCACTGGCCCAGGGGTTTCTATTAGGGTGAGGATGCCCCAGCCCCCCTCACCCCTCTCCCCTCCATCCTCCCCTCCCGATCCAGAAGGCCTGCTGCAGCTGTCTTTGTCAAGGTGCCCCTGCCTCCCTTCCTCAACCCTGCACAGCCTCCACGTCTCAGCTGGGACGTCCTTTCTCTGCCCGCTCTGGGGTGGGGGCTCCTTCTGGGCCACAGCTCCACCTTCCACTGTGGCTGCTTCAGGAGCAGCGGCTGCCTGGGGGGCCTGGGCCCCGTGCCCTTCAGGCCTGACACTTGGCTGGAGGTGGGAGGGCCTGCTGGAGGTGATAAGGGCAGGTAGGGGTGGGGTGGGAGAGCAAGGCACCCCCCCATCCACTCCACTCCACCTCCGAGCCCAGGAGGGCGGGGTTCCACGCTCACTGGATAGCTTGTGTCAAGTGATCCAATCACATTTTATTGGGGGGAGGCCGGGACTGGAAGGGACGGCAGGTACGAAGGGCCCCCGGCTCAGACAGCAGCAGATTTAGGCAGGACTCCATGAAGGACTTCCCGAGGACAAGTGGTGCTGGATGGTGACTGCAGAGGCCAAGAGGTGTGGTCTGGCCAGGCTCGAGGGAGGGCGGCCCTGAGCGCCAGGCCGGGGCTGGGCCCGTGGGGCTGAGTGTCCAGGGTCCTGGAGGAGGGCGGCCGTCAGTACTGGTTGCAGAGGTTGGCCTGGCAGCAAGCAATGGACACGTAGGGGCCCAGGCCCAGGCTCTGGATGTCGGGGCAGCCCCTGTGGCACGACTTGGTGACCAGAGGCAAGTCCCAGGGGTTCTTCGGTCCCGCTGAGTGGGCAGGAGAGAAACCATGGAGCTCCCTGAGGCTCTGATCTGCCCAGACCCCACCGCCCCATCTGCCGCAGAGTGGAGGGTCAGATGCCCCAGGTACGTGAAGCATGCAGGCACTCCCGGGGCAGACGTGGTGGCCCTCGCTCATACCCTTCCCTGGGCATGGGTGGCGGACACTGCCCTCTATGCTTCTGACTTCCTGGGGGCCTGGATCAGGCTCTGTCCCCCTCTGAGCCCACATCTTCCCATCTGGGCAAGAAGGGTGTGGGCAGCCCACCGAGGTCCCCACTCACGGGTGGCAATAGTGGTGCAGTGGGTGGAGTCCCTGGGGCATCTGAACTCACGGGAGCACCCTCCGAAGCCCTGGCACTGGTGACACCACATGGCTTGAGCTGCAGTGTGGGCAGACAGGACACAAACAGGGGGTGGGAGGCAGGTGTGGGCCACTTCTGCAGTGACGGCGCCCACTCAGCTCCACCCAGCACGCCATGTCCCTTCTCAGGGACCAGTCTCCCAACCGTGCTTCGGCCCTCTCAGGAGCTGGGCCACTGTCCTCATCCTGGGGTGTTGGCTGTCCCCACAGCTGGAGCCAGCTCGTTGCATCCTTGCCCAGGAAGGAGCCTCGGGCAGGTGGGGCCAGGCAGTGTGATGTCCCAGGGGAGTGGGGGTGCAGCAGCCTGGGCTGTTTGGGGCCCTGGGTGGGGGTGTGGGGGGAGGTGGAAGAGCCCTGAGACACGCTTTCTGCCCACTTTTGCCTCCAGGCACTGAGCGGGACCCTTGAGACCCCAGGAACTGGATTCTGGTGGCTGAGATGATGGGGCCGTTCCTGCCCCTGCAGGGGGGGCCAGAGCAAGGGCGACCAGGACTTGGCAGCGCCCGAGCAGCAGCAGGGAGCAGAAGCTCTGCCTCACTTTACCCAGGAGGACCGCTAGCTCAGGAGACACTAGTTCTTCCACCAGCGCTGCTGTGGGTCTGCCCAGCCGTCCTGCTCTCTGCTTTGGGCACCGCCCCACCCCCGAGGGCACCGCCCCACCTCACCCCCGCCAGCCCTCCTGGGCACCCCCAGCAAGGGGCTTCCCTGCCTGCTCTCTGCCCCTCTTCGTCCCTGTTTCTGTCCTCTCCTCCTGGGTCGCCTCGCTCCATTTCCCAGCCTCAAACCCCCTCCCTCCCTCCCTCCCTCCCTGTCCTCACCCCCGGTTCACATACCCAGGACTGGGTAAACAGAGTCCCTAATGCCTGCTGGCCATGGGCCTGCTCCCTCTGCATAGCACCTGCAGGGTGGCAGGGCCGATGGCGTGACCACAGGACGTGAGGGCTGCTGTGTTACAGATACCCTGCGGGCTCTGGCCCTGGCTTCCTCTCGAGCTATGCCCAGGCAGCCCAGCCTCGGGACACCTGTCCCCTCTCTGCCGGGCTGCCCCCCGCCTCACGGTTACCAAAGGTGGAGAAGGGCCGGAGTCGGCTGCAGTCAGCCCAGCTCCAAGCCCGGGTTCCTGTCAGCATGGCTCTGCATGCACCAGCGCTGAGCTGACTCAGACCTCAGCACACGCCAGGCCCTGCCAGATTCCTCCGGTCACCCCTGGGTCCTGAGGGTGGAATCCTCCACCGAGGCACCACGGAGAGTGTGACACAGATGGGAAATTTCCACCATGGCTGGCACATGCCATCAGCTTTGGTTCCTCTGCCGGCCCCAGAGAGCAAGCTGAGACCACACCTTCGAGCAAGAAAGGTGGTGACAGCCGCCCTGCCCCTTCCCACCAACGAGGCTTGAAGGGTCCCTCGGCGTGACAGCCAATAAGCCGGACATGCTCTGCTGGACACTGGCTGCCACAGGCCACAGTTGGCTGGGGTGAGGGGTAGCAGGGAAGACGGGCAAGAGGCTGGGGCACTGGAAGGAAGAGGTGAGGATACGTGTGCCCAAGGGTGCCATGGAGAGAAGCAGCCCCTGCCTGCCCCCCTGCACACACCCACCCTCCTAACGCTTCAAACTTGCTGCTCTTTCTGTCCTCTGAGCAAACAAGCCCTAGTGCAAATGCCACCTCCTCCAGGAAGGCCTCCTGGGTTTCCAGGGCAGAGTGAACAGCCCTGACTCTGACACAGTCACCGTGAGCTGCATCGTCCTGCCCCAGCTGGCATCAGTGTCCCTGTTGCGTGTGACTGTGCTCAGGGCTCCCTCCTCACCCCCACCCAAGCATGAGGGCCTGTGAGGCAGGGTGGGGGGTTCTACCCACTCCTCAGTGCTCCCTCCCCTGCATGCGATGGGGCCCAGGAGAGGCTTGCAGGATGAATGAATTCCGGGGGTGGGGATGTTCAGGCTGGGTTAACAAGAAAAATAATTCTGTCCCTTATCAGAGGGTTTTCTTTCTTTCTTTTTTTTTTGAGACGGAGTTTCACTCTTGTCACCCAGGCTGGAGTGCAATGACGCGATCTCGGCTCACCGCAACCTCCGCCTCCTGGGTTCAGGCAATTCTCCTGCCTCAGCCTCCTGAGTAGCTGGGATTACAGGCACGTGCCACCATGCCCAGCTAATTTTTTGTATTTTTAGTGGAGATGGGGTTTCACCGTGTTGACCAGGATGGTCTTGATCTTTTGACCTTGTGATCCATCCGCCTCGGCCTCCCAAAGTGCTGGGATTACAGGCTTGAGCCACTGCGCCCAGCCGCTTCAAGAACTTCTTAAACTTCATTTGTAATTTCTTCATTGACATATTGCTCATCCAGGAACATACTCCATTTCCAGGTGTTTGTATAGTTTCCAGCGTTTCTCTTGTTACTAATTTATAGTTTTGTTCTGTTGTGGTTAGAAAAGATACTCGTTATGATTTTGACTTTTTAAAACTTGTTGAGACATGTTTTACAGCCTATTATATGGTCTGTCCTGGAGAATGTTCCATGTACTGATGAGAAGAATGGGTATTTTGCAGCAGTTGGATAAAATGTTCCGTGAATATCTGTTAAATCCATTTGGTCTAGAGTATAGTTTAATTCTGAAGTTTCTTTGTTGATTTTTCTGCCTGAATGATCCACCCAGTCCCAAAAGTGGGGTGTTGATGTCCCTTACTGTTATTATATTATGGTCTACCTCTCCTATTTAGACCTAGTAATATTTGATTTATATGTATAAGTGCCCTGCTATTTGGTCATATATTTATAATTGTCATATCGTCTTTCTGAATTGACTCATTGCTGAATTATCATTATATCATAATTTCCTTTGTTTCTTTATATAGTTTTTCACTTAAAGTCTATTTTATCTGATCTAAGTATAGTTAGTCTTATCTTTTTCTGTTTCCATTTGCATGGAATGGTTTTCCCATTCCTTCACTGTTAGTCTATGTGTGCCTTTACAGATGAAGTGAGTTTATTGTAGGCAACATATAGTTGGATCTTATTTATTAATCCATTCAGCCACTCTGTGCCTTTTATTTGGTGAATTCAGTCCATATACATTCCATGTTATTATTGCTAGGTAAGGCCTTCCTACTGCCACTTTATTACTTATTTTCTAATCGTGTAGTGTACCTCCTCACTTCCTTTCTTATATTTTGTGGTAAAGTGATTTTCTTTGGTGGTATGTTTTAATTTGCTGCTTTTATTTTTGTATATCAGTTATAGATTGTTGCTTTAAGTTACTATGAAGCTTACAAAAAACTTCCTGTAGTTATAACACATTTTTTTAAAGTGATACCAATTTAACTTTTATTGCAGCAGAAGAAAAGAAACGAATCAAAAAGGAAAAAAACCACATATACTTCAATTCTTTTCTGTTCCTACATTTTGAATTTTTGATGTCAAAGATTACATATTTATATTGCCTACCTCAAAAATTTTGTAGCTATTATTTTAATAGTTTCGTCTTTTAATCTTCTTACTAAAGATAAAAATGGTTTACATGTCATGATTAATATATAAGAATCACATTAGCATTATTTTTCTTATGGTTTTAAGAACTTCTTTAGCATTTGTCATAGGATAGGTCTGGCAGTCATAAATTTTCTCTGGGAAAGTCATCTCCTTCATTTCTGAGAAATAACTTTGCTAGGTGCAGTATTTTTGGTGGGCAATTTTTTTCCTTTAGCATTTGAATAATATTATCCCACTCCTTCCTAGCCTGTAAAATTTCTGCTGAGAAGTCTGCTGCCAGGTGTACTGGATATCCTTTATATGTTATTTGCTTTTTTTCTTGTGCTCTCACGGTTTGTTGGATTCTCTTTGCCTTTGACTTTGTGAGTTTAATTATAATATGTCTTGAGGTCTTCTTATTTTGGTTGAATCTGATTGGTAACTTTTGACCTTCATGTACCTGGATATTTATATTGTTCTCCAGGTTTAGAAAGTTCAGTTCTTTCTTTAAATAAGCTTGCTACCTCTTGTCTTTCTCAGTTCTCTCTTTAACTCCACTAACCCAAATATTTGCTCTTTTGATGTTGGTCAATAGGTCTCATAAGCTTTGTTCATTCCTTCTCATTCTTTTTGTTTTTAATCTTCTGACTGTGTATTTTCTTTTTTTCTTTTTTGAGACGGAGGTTTGCTCTCTCACTAGGCTGGAGTGCAATGGCATGTTCTTGGCTCACTGTAACCTCTGCCTTCTGGGTTCAAGCACTTCTCCTGCCTCAGCCTCCCAAGTAGTTGGGACTACAGGTGTGTGCCACCACACCCAGCTAATTTTTTGTATTTTAGTAGTGACAGGGTTTGGCTGTGTTAGCCTGGATAGTCTCGATTTCCTAACCTTGTGATCCACCTGCCTCGGCCTCCCAAAGTGCTGGGATTACAGGTGTGAGCCACTGCACCTGGCCCTGACTGTGTATTTTCAAATAGTCTGCCTTTGAGCTCACTCACTGATCCTTTCTTCTTTTTGATCAATTTCTCTGATATTCTCTATTGCATTTTTTTCATTTCATTCATTGCATTTTTTACCTCCAGAATTTAATTTTATTTTTTAAATCTTTCTGTGAACTTTCTCTGAGCGATTTCTCTGAGCTCTCTCGAAGTTCGTTGAAACTATTGTTTCTTAAAACTATTGTTTTGAATTATTTGTCCAGGAGATCACACATTTTCATCATTTTAGGGCCAGTCTTGGTGCCTTAATTTGTCTCTTTGACATTATATTTCCCTGACTGTTCTTGATGCTTGAAGTGTGATGATATCTGCACAGTGAGAGAGTAAATATCCATTTGAGTCTTCCTAATCTGGTTTTGTTTGTGCCTGTACTTCTACAGAGGGCCTTCCAGGGATTCTAAGTGTTAATTCTGACTATTGTATTCCCTTTCTGTGATCTCGCAGTCATCTCAGCACTCAAGGATGCTCTGTCCCCAGGCTTGCTGTGAGTCTCACAAGGGCTCTGCAGTTTTTGTGGCTTTCTGGCCCAAATGGACCTGGGGAAGACCCAAGGACAGTGCTTGTGTTATGTGAGAACACTGGCCACCAGGGACCTGAGTCCTGAAGACTGTCCTAGTGGCTCAGACAAGTTTACTTCCAAGCAGGTCTCTGCATAGGTTGGGTCCCCAACTATAGCAAGAGGGGCAGAAGTTGAGACTAGACCCTTTCGGAATCTGCTCTGGGAAGGAGGCTGATGGGCCTTTCTCACTGGCTGAGACAGGCACATGTTATCCAGCAAGTCTCTGTACAACTGGAGTAGTTTCTTACCCATAACGAGAGGAACTAGAGCCAAGACTGGGCCTCCTCAGGTCTGCTATGAGATGGAGGCTGGCATGCCTGCCACATTGGCTGAAATGGGCATGCATCTTCTAGTAAGTCCCTGCATAGACAGGATAGTTCCCCAACTATCAGCCGGAACTGGAGCAGAATCCGGGCCCTCATAGGAACTGCTGTGAGACAGATACTGAAGGGCTCAGTCTTGGCTCAGAGGGGTGTGTGTCACCCAGCAATTTCCTGTACAGATAGAATAGTTACCAGACTGCAGAGAGAGGGTCTGGAGCTATGACTGGGCCCTCTTGGGATAGAAGCTGGAGAGCCCAGTCTTGTATCTGAAGGCGTGTTTCCCAGGAAGACACTGCATCGGTAGATAGTTCTATGGCTGCAGCAGGAGGTGCTGGACAGGGCTCCCTGCAGGTCTTAGCACAAACGGGATAGTTCTTTCACTGTCTTCAGTCTCTTTTGTCTAATATTGGTAGATGCAGTACAACTCTTATGGTTACTGTTTGCCTTATCTACACTTATATGTTCAAGCTATTGTTTGTTTATTTTTGAAGTGCATTTCTCATAGGGAGCATATAGTACAGCCTCACTTTTTAATCCCATCTGATGATTTTTGCCATTTGATAAGGGCATTTTAGACTATTTACATTTAATATGATTATTGATATAGTTTGGTTTGAAATATAACTTTTCTGTTTTCTATTTGTTTCATCTGATCTTTGTTCTCTTTTTTATCTGCCTTCTTTTGAATTTATTAAACATTTAAATGGTTCCAATGTCTATCTTTTGCTGGTTTATTAGCTATTACTTTTTATTGTTTAATTATTGCTTTAGTGTTCGTAATACACGTGTTTAAGTTACCACAATCTAATTTCAAGTGATATTATGCCACTTCTATAAGGAATAAAAACCTTACAGTAGTATAATTCCATTCCTCTCCTCTGTCATGTTATTGTAATCAAATGTTTTAATTTTACATATGTCACTCACACATCACATTGTGATTTTTGTTTTTTAAGTAATACTAAACATTTACCCATGTGGTTGTCATTTCCAAAGCTCTTCATTCCTTTGTCTATATTCCTTGTGTTTTTGCTTATGGTGAATTCTTTCAGGATTTTTAAGTCTAAAAATATCTTTATTTCCCTTTTGTTTTGGAACAATACTTTTGCTGGGTGTATATTTCTAACCTGACAGTTTTTAGTACTTTGAAAACGTTGCTCCACTATATTCTCACCTGCATTATTTCCAGTGAGAAATCTGCCGTCATCCTTATCTTTGTTCCTTTATATGTAACGTGCTTTTTTCCTGTGGCTTTTTTCAAAATTTGTCTTTACATCACTGGTTTTGAGCAGTTTGCTTATAATATGGCTTGATGTAGTTTATTTATTTGTGCTTGGGGCTCACTTAGCTTTTTGAACACATGGGTTTATGACTTTCATTAAATGTGGGAAATTTTTAGCCATTATTTTTCTTAAATATTTTATTTGTATCATACTCTATGTCTTCTCCTTTAGGGACTCCAGTTACACATATTTGGACACTTAAAGTTGCCCTACAGCTATTTTTTTTTTTTTTTTTTTTTTTGCTGTTTTTTATTTGTGGGGTTTTTTTTCTCAAAATTTCCCTGTATATTTTATTCTGAATAATTTTATTGCTAGATCTTCAAATTTGCTGTTGTTTGCATTCTGTAGTATCTAATCTGCCATTAATCTCATCTAGTGTTTTTTTAATCTCAAATATTGTAGGTTTTATCTCTAGAGGTTCAGTTTTGTGTCTTTTTAAATATATTATTACATGTTTCTACTTCACTTTTTGAACATTTGAAATACAGTGGGAATAACTGTTTTACTAAATAGCTGTTTCTGTCAATTCTGACGTCTATGCTTGATATTGGTTGATTGGTTTCAATTATCTCTTCGTTATGGGTCTCGTTTTCCTAAGTCTTTACATGCCTGGTTGGTTTTTATTCAGTGTTGAGGGCCGGATAGCTTTGTACTTTGTAAATATTCTTAAGCTTTGTTTCAGGATGTCGTTGCATTACTTGGAAACAGTTTGATCATTTTTTGCTTGTTTGTTTTGCTTTTAATGTGTGTTAGGTGGGATCAGGTCAGTGCTCAGTCTGTGGCCAAGCATGCGAAATACTTCTGGGTATTCAACCCAATGTCCTGTGAATCTTGAAGTTTTCCAGACTGCCTGTTAGGAAGTGGCACTGTCCCTGGCTTCATGTGAATGCAGCATGATCTCCAGTCTTTTTAGGTGAATGCTGTGCAGCATGATCTCCAGTCTTTTTAGGTGGTTAATTTCTGAGGCTTGAGAATAGTTTTCTCACATGAATGTTGTGTTAGTACCTTTTGCATTGCATTACCTGAGGCCGGGTAATTTCTGAAGAGGTTTTTTTTGCTCATAGTTCTGCAGGCACTGCAAGAAGTGTGGCACCAGCATCTGCTTCTGTTGAGGCCTCAGGAAGCTTACAATGATGGTGGCAGGTGAAAGGAGAGCAGGCATGTCACACGGCAAGAGAGAGAGCAGGAGAGAAAGCAGGGAAGGCGACAGCCTCTTTTAAACAACCAGCTTTTGCATGAACTTGAAGAGCAAGAACTCCCTCATTACCATGGGAAGGGCACCAAGTGTTCACGAGGGATCCGCCCCCAAGACTCGGGCATCTCCCAGCAGGCCCCATCTCCAACACTGAGGGTCACATTTCAACATAAGGCCTGTGTCCTCAGTGTTGGAACCTGGTGGGAGGTGTTTGGGTGATGGAGGTGAATGGCCCATCTCCAACATTGAGGGTCACATTTCAGCAGGAGATTTGGAGGACACGGACGTCTAAACTGTATCAGATGTGCTGCCCAGTACTCAGCTGACCCTCGAGGGCCTCCTGCCGGTCTCTGGAGTTCTCTCCTCGACAGCACTCTGTCTTCTAAATTGTCGGCACCTTGGTCTCCCTGAACTTCAGCAGCAGATGTGTTCATGGGCAAGTTACTTAACTGTTCTGAACTGTGATTTTCTCATCAATAAAGAGAGGATAATAGTATTTAGCTTATGATTTTATCATGGGAACTGAGCGAGACTGATGTTTGTACACTGCCTGGCACTTGGCAGATACTCAGCAAATATTTGGGTCTTCCCTGTCTATGCACCTGGTTGTTATTTCTTCCTGATTTTTGCCTTTGGTTTGCAACCCAATTCCTGGCTGAACTTTGGGTTGGGTTCTGTGTGATGACCAACCGAAGCGCACAATCACTCAGGAGCCATTCAGGTTTTAACTTGATGAGTTTCACAATTCTGCTGTTCAAGTGACATTCGGGTAGAAACGTATCCTCCTTTAATTAGACATTGATTTTCTCCGAAATCTCATTCAGTCCAACCTACAAGGATAATCTGGATTCATTTGTTCGTAGTCTGAATGTTGGCAGACTCTAGAAGCTCTGGTGTGTGGGGGAAGGAATTTGCGAGAAGTAGTGCTTCTGCAACCCCAGCATGGTTCTGCGGGCATTTCCTACTGGGTCATGAACTTCAACCTGTTACTTCCCCTTTTCATTTTTCCTTAGATTTCCCAAGGAGCTACATGAAGAACAGATGAGTGTTTGTCGGAACGTAACCCCTTCTCTTTTATCTTCTCTCCCGTGGTAGTGTCTGGAGGTCGCAGCCGTCTGCATCTCATTGATCTCGGCAGCTGTGTGAAAGCACTTAGCAAAAATCGAGATGGAAGCTCAGGGCTGTGCCTCTCACTGTCTGCTCTGGGCAATGTCATCCTGGCTCTCGTCAATGGCAGCAAACACATTCCATACAAGTAAGTGACTCTTCTACTCAAAGAATGCGGTGGGGTCAGCATGGTGTGGGACGCTTGGTTCGGTGCCATCTCTGAGGTGTGCCACAGAGGGACAGTCTGGACTTAATGGCAAGTTCAGTGCCAGAGGTCAGCCTTGGCCAACAGCTGTGTAATTCATGATTTTCCAAATTCAAAACTTGTGGAAATACTGAAATCTATTCCAGTGCTAACTTTAGGCTGCTCGAATGAGAGGAAGTAGGAAATTGTCTCAGTTGAGGTCTCCACTCGCCACTGAAGGTCATTGTCACCGTAACAAAGAGGCATCTGTTTCATATTGATGAGAGCGAGGGTGGAAGCCTGGTCCACCCTTCGGGGTAGTGCCACCAGACTTAACCAAAAGAATGTATGGGATATCCAGGCAAATCCGAATTTCAGATAACCAGCAAATAGGACTGTATTGTAAGTATGCGCTTCCGCACTGCACGGGGCACTCCTGGCATCACGTATTGTGTCTGGCAGCCCCACCTAGGGAGCTTAGCAAGCTTGAGAAGTTACCGCCCACCGTCCAGTGCAAACGGTCACTGACTTCCAGGGTCCTTCCCTCTCTTTAGTACTGTTCCAGGACCGTCACTTTACAGCCGCTCCTATGTCTGGCAGAGACAAAGCCACTCTTCACCACCATCACCCCAAATAAGTGTTGTCATTGGACAGTGGGGTGGGCACTTGGCTGGCTGTCCAGGCTCTTTCCAAGGCCCAGAAGAGCCTCGTACCAGCTGCGTGAGCCTCCATTCTTTCTAAAATGAGGGTTAGAGCTGTACCTGCTGCTTACATCACAGAAACAGACGGCTCAACGTGATAGAACATGTATACAAGTGTATTATATTTCTGACCAATAACCAGCGATGAAAATCTGGTTAAACCTCTCTGGTCGAGCCTGTCCTCACCTATTTAAACAGAAAAAAACACTGACCTTATGGAGATGCTGGGAGGATTAACTAAATATATGTGGATTCGTGGTTTATCTGTAAAAATCCTACCAAACGTAAGTCACCATCATGTGGGAGTAAGAAGTCAGGCAGTGTATTCTACCATCACTGAGACTTGGGAGGAGGGATGGGGTTTTCTTTCCCTCTGCCCTCTGTCGCTGCCAGACCCCCCGCCAAATGCACTGTGAGTTTATTTGTTACCAGGAGACCATTACTGAACTGACTTTAGGAGCTTCAATGGTGATTAAAATCCCGTCCATCTCAACTCTGGAAATTTGGGAATCCTACTTGGATAAACAGAAATGGTTTTCCCAGCTCTTGCAACAACCCTTTTCCATGGGGAAAAAAATTTCAAGTTGAAGAATTATAGAGTTTCATTTGATGTCATTTCTGTAGTTGAATACATTCAACTTGTGGGGAGAAAGGGCAGGGGAGGGAAGCCGCTGAGTTGGAAATGAAGGAAAGTGACTGGCCATTGCTGGTTTCCATAAAAGGAGAATCGTGTCTGTGAATGCCAGGACTTCATACATCGTGATGTAGATAAAATTCCAAATTGCACCTTGTTAGGGGGTCACAATTACATATTTTACTCATAGCTTTTACACTGTTTCTACAGGGCAACGTGCTTTTATGATCTCTCTACGTAGTTGTTGAATTGATAGTGGGAAAGATGAATGTAAACATATGAAATTATTTTTAATTTAAATGAAGCAACTTCCTTTTAGTTAGAGTTGGGTTTTATTATAAACGAGTAGGGAAATGTTAAAAATTGTTTTCATGGCCCAACGTGGTGGCTCATACCTGTATTCCCAGCACTTTGGGAGGTGGAGGCGGGAGGATTGCTTGAGCCCAGGAGTTTGAGACCAGCCTGGGCAACGCGGGGAACACTTGTCTTGACATACATTAGCTCTGCGTGGTGGTGTGTGCTTGTAGTTCCAGCTACTGGGGAGGCTGAGGCATTGCTTGAGCCCAGGAGCCAGAGGGGAGTTGAGATCACGCTACTGCACCAGCCTGGGCAACAGAGTGAGACCCCATCTCAAAAAAAAAGTTTGGATTTACCGTTGAAGCCTCTTGTTAGTTAAGTATATTTTTTTAACATCAGCTGGCCCTACCAGCTAGCCACTTGCCCTCCCGGGTGACACCACTCCCAGTCCCTGCAGACAGCTGCCTGCCTTCATTCCCAGAGTCCCCTTCCTTCTATTCAGGCACTGAAAGAATGATTATTAAAGTGTTTCTGTGTCTCAAGTAAGCACAGCCTAACATCCACGTTGCATCAGCACCAGACCCAGTCCTGGAGCCGTCCCGTGGCCTGGTTGAACTCTTGGTCACAGGGATATAGACCGTCACCAGCTGCCCTTGCCCTGCTGTGCCTCACACCTCATGGAGACCTTGCTGGGCCACCTGGTGCTGGAAACACAGTGGCCTGGCCATGCAACCAGGGCCGTCCTCCCCGCAACATCCACCGGCCGGTGCATTTGTTCCATCATCCCTCCGTGTCCTTAATGTCTCTTATTGTGTGTGGTCCTAAAAGACCCTTGCCGTAATGTTTTCCCTGAGCCTGGCCACTGCCTAGGTTCAATATTTGGCATCTGCAAATTTACATTTGCCAAGTGATTAGTCCACTAGAAAGTGTCCTCTTTTGAGGTAGCAGAAGATAAGGCAAAGATGTACTCAAGTCACCCAGCCGGTGGGCGGCAGGATCAAACTGCCTCCTCCTCACAGCTTCAGAGGCCCTGATGGTCCCCGCTGCCCTGCAGACCCATGCCCCCTTCTCCGCATGCTCTATAATGCAGGAGCTGCCTTTGCTCAGCACAGCCGGGGAGCCCAGCACAGCAGGATAGCCCCGGGTTCTTTTGTCAAGTCCGGGAGCGCTCTGAAGCCACATTAGGCGGTATTTTGTTAGCTTTCAGGGTGTCAAACCTTGTCTTTGCAATGGGTTCCTTAGAGAAGGGGAAGTTCCCTGCGCATTTGGCTTCCTCTTACTCCTCCTGCTCTCTTATGGGGAAAAAATAGAAATTCAAATTCTGCATTCTGTCCCGTCCCCGCCCCTCCAGAACACAGACACCCCACTACCTCCTCATCTGTCTTCCCAGGCGTCTGTGCTTGGAACCTGCGTGACGCGTGCTTGCTTCTGGGAAATTCACTGGATGCACAGAGGGGCTGTAGCCTGTCCTCATTCCTCTCCATCATTGTACCAGACTGTTTGTCACATGAGCAAGCTGGAAAGTGAGTCTGCATTCATTACCCATCCCAGGCTCTCCCACAGGCCTCCTCCATGTGCGCCAATTGGTTCTCACTTTGCAAATGATATTGCCCTTGAAGATGCAAGAGGCGCGGAGCACATTCCTGACCTCAGCCATTACGCGGCGCAGGCTTGCCGGCCAGTCCAGGCGCTGTCAATCAATCCTAAGCAGTGGCAGCATTCAGGAAAGCATGCAGGGAGGGCAGGGAGACCGCCAAGGGCTCCACCCCCGTCATCAGTTCTGCGCTGACAGGCTGCACAAATTCCTCTCTAAGTTTTGGGAGCTTCCCCATCCAGGGAACCTGCCCTCATCCGAGCATTTTGATGGTGCGTTTGCACATCTTCTTTCACGATTCATTTGTTACGGTCATTTGTATTCCTTTCCGCTGTCAGCAGCAAGGTGCGAGGAGTCCTCCTGTTTAATGGATGTGACTTCCCAGGCCGAGCCCAGTGTCCCGGGCACACACTACTGGAGGGGGCCCCCAGAAGGGCCACCCCGAGGATCTGTCAAGGTGAACTGGGCTTGGGCTAAAGGATATTATGTCCCAGCTCATCTGAAGGACCACAGCCTTTCTAGATGCAAATTCTAACCATGACCCAGTTCTCTCAAAATAGAATTTCTGGTTCTCTTCAATGTGGCCTTGCCAAGGGCACGGACCTTAGGAGGTACCCCTTTCACGCAGGGCTCCTGCAAGTGCTGAGCCTTTACCTTCATTTATGGCTGTTACTCCTCATGGAGAAAGAATCCCCTTAATGGGTCATAGGACCTATTTGCCAACAGGGTGTTTCTAAACACTCCGTTTCTAAAAAGCAGCTAGTTGCTAATGTCTTCGCTGCCTTTAACAAGAGCTCGGGGAAAGTCATCCTAGGACCCTCTCATGTCGTGTCTGTCTGAGATGCTTCTCCCAGTCATCTTGAAAAATGGTCCTCCTAATCATCCCATGGTGGACATGATGCCGGGCCCCTCCCTCTTCCAGGCTCGGTCTGTGCTTCAGACCCAGACATAATCCTCGTTTGCTGAGATCAGTCATTGAGTCACGCTGGGTTTCAGCAGCTATGCTGAGCTCACCGCCTCCTCTCTGTGGTGGAGTCAAGGGAGCAGGCGGGTGGAGCCTGAGGTACCTGTGATCCCACGCTGCAGTCCAGGAGCAAACACCGCAGGCAGCATTGGCTTCCAGAAGCCTGAGTTCCACAAAAGCGATGGGGACGCCCATCCTCAGGGGCTGTGATGGGAACTCTTTTCCTCCTAAGGCCCCAGCGAGGAGTCAGGAACCAAGGTCATCTTTAAGCTTGTAGCATCGGAGCACAGCAGTTCATTCAAACCACAGGCAGCCATGGAAGCACAAGGTGAAGTCAGTGACTTGAAAGGGACTCTGGGTATTTACCCAAAGGATTGTCAATCACTCTACTATAAAGACACATGCACATGTATCTTCACTGCGGTACTGTTCACAATAGCAAAGACCTGGAGCCAACCCAAATGCCCATCAATGATAGACTGGATACAAAAACTGTGGCACATATGCACCATGGAATACTATACAGCCATAAAAAAGGATGAGTTCATGTCCTTTGCAGGGACATGGATAAAACTGGAAACCATCATTCTCAGCAAACTGACACAAGAACAGAAGACCAAACACCACATGTTCTTCCTCATAAGTGGGTGCTGAACACTGAGAACACACGGACACAGGGAGGGGAACATCACACTCCAGAACCTGTCGAGGGAAGTGGGGGACTAGTGGAGGGATAACGGGGGGTCAGGGGATAGGGGAGGGATCTCATTAGGAGAAATACTTAATGTAGCTGACGGGGTGATGGATGCAGCCAACCACCATGGCACGTGTATAACTGTGTAACAATCCTGCATGCTCTGCACGTGTACCCCAGAACTTAAAGTATTATAATAATAATAATAATAATAGAAAGGGAATGAGCCTTCATAAGTAGAGGCAGCTTTTTCAAAATATGAGCACCTCTTCTTATCCAGGAGAGAGTGGGGTGCAGGCACCTGTGGGTTGCACTTGGGGCGGCAGGCCCAGCATCTGCAGGAACCTCAGGATGAGCCTCTCTGAAGGGTGCAGATGTTCCCCTTCCTTGCCTCTTGCCTGGAGAAGCGCTTCCTCCTAGAGCCCATTTGGGGTTAGCTTCTGCTTTCTCAGACCTGGAGACTCAGTGTGCAAGGTCTGGGAAGCTGGGGAAAGGGGATCAAGATTGCCATTAGCTAGAGCGGGGTCCCCAACCCCCAGGCCACAGACTGGTACAGGTCCATCAGGAACCGGGCCGCACAGCAGGAGGTGAGCAGTGGGCAAGTACTACCTCTGAGCCCCGCCTCCTGTCACATCAGTGGTAGCATTAGATTATCATAGGAGGCCGGGCGCGGTGGCTCACGCCTGTAATCCCAGCACTTTGGGAGACCGAGTCGGGTGAATCATGAGGTCAGGAGATCAAGACCATCCTGGCTAACATGGTGAAACACCATCTCTACTAAAATACAAAAAATTAGCCAGGCATGGTGGCATGTGTCTGTAGTCCTAGCTACTTGAGAGGCCTAGATGGGAGAATCGCTTGAACCCAGGAGGCAGAGGTTGCAGTGAGCTGAGACCGCATCACTGCACTGCAGCCTGGGCAACAGAGCTAGACTCCATCTCAAAAAAATATATATAGGGCCAGGCGCGGTGGCTCACACCTGTAATCCCAGCACTTTGGGAGGCCAAGGCGGGTCGATCACGAGGTCAAGAGATCGAGACCATCCTGGTCAACAAGGTGAAACCCCGTCTCTACTAAAAATACAAAAATTAGCTGGGTGTGGTAGTGCGTGCCTGTAGTCCCAGCTACTTGGGAGGCTGAAGCAGGAGAATTGCTTGAACCCAGGAGGCAGAGGTTATGGTGAGTCGAGATTGCGCCATTGCACTCCAGCCTGGGTAACAACAGTGAAACTCTGTCTAAAAAAAAAAATAGATTATCATAGGAACTTTGTGCTATTGTGTGAGCTGTTGTGAACTGCGCGTGCGAGGCATCTTGGTTGCACACTCCTTATGAGAATCTAATGCCTGATGATCTGAGGTGGAACAGTTTCATCCCAAAACCATTCCCTACTCCCATCGAGTCCATGGGGGAAATTGTCTTCTGTGAAAGCTGTCACCGATGCCACAGAGGTTAGGCACTGCTGAGCGACAGCATTGAATTCCCCGTCTCACACAGGAGAGGAAAGGCTTCTTCCTCAGAACTCAGATCATGAAATTAAACAGATATTTGCCAGGAAAAATGTAAAGGAGTATCAGTTCTCCAGAGTTGCTTAAGATAGCATGAAACCGAGAAGCTCATGTATGAATCTGTGTGTGTATGTGAGAGAGAGAGATGCATATTTAACCTCCTTTAAATGTACATTAATGCTGTATTATCTCCTCCTGATTTACAGGGAGAACACCAATTTAGAACTATTTGCACAAACTCCAGATACCAGTTTAGAGCATTCCCTTTTTAGAAATAAAATAAACCAAAGTCTCAGGTTGCCAGGCAACTGCAGCAATGGTAATTCTTAGTATTGCAGCCTTAGAAATACTCATTTTTATAAATTTTAATGATGGTTAGGATGTGGAGAACATGAGTTGAGGATGTCGCTGGGACGCCGAGTCCCCTTTCTGTGAGATTTTTCACATTCTCACTCGCTTTTTTTCCTTCTCAGCTCTGTTTGCTTCCTGGGCTAGCAGTATCTTCATATTTAGGAATCCCCAGAGATTGTTGTCGTTTTCTTAAGAGTTGAGGCAGAAGCTGCCACTGAATTAATTCTTCCAGGCTCATTACGGAGCCACACCAGTCACTCAGGGAGAAATGACACTGTCTGGGGACGGCTGGGGTCACAAGCCCTGGGTTCAGGCTTTGGTTGTTTGGCCAGTGGTTCGACACGTGAACCCTACACATCGTCGTGTTCATTCTCAAGAGGACACGTTCTGGCCTCTCACGGCGGCGCTGAATTGGAAACGGGCTCCCAGCTCAGCCATCACCTCTTGGCAGGAAAGCCGCAGCTTATGTTTTTTGTCTGTCCACCACAGCAGTGGCGTAATGGGACGTGACGGCCTCAGGGCTGGGTAGAAATTGGAAGGCATCTTCCTTTCCCTTTTGGCTTTTCAAGTTTATCTTCCTTTATGTCTAATGTTTGAGGTTATTATTAATCAAACTCTTTCCAAATTCGGAACCATTGATCAAATAGATACCAGAGTATGACTGGGAATTAAAGGCTGTGTCTGCTTCATCACAGTGGAGTAGGAGGAGGATTTCTTCTGCCCGTCCACTGGGTAACAACATGTCTGTCCACAGACAGACGCCAGGACTCGGGAAAGGGTAGATAGCCCCTTACTTACACCCCCGTGGCTGCGTGGAGGATAGAAGGTGTGGCCTGCAGTGGAGGGACAGACAGACAGTCCTGCGCTGTCACACCCAGCCTCCCGCTCACCAGCCTCAGCCGTCAGACCTCCTTCCTTCCTCCCTGGGAAGAAGTGAATAGAAGGGCAGCAGCGAGAGTGGAAACTCTCTTAGTCTTGCCTACGGGGTCGAAGTTCCTGATTCATGGATTCATTAGATCACAGGGAGGAGACAATGATTTCTAGTACGTTTTTCCTGGCATTTCAGCCACATGGAAGGTCATTAGCATGGTGCATAAATGAGCCCAGGTGAGAGTGTCTCACACTGTGACTGCCACAGCTCAGGGCATTGTTCCTACTGTGTCTCACGAGCTGTGCTAAATGCGTCACGAGGTTTAATTCTGACAACCTGTGACACAGATGCTGTCATAATCACACTAGTATCACAAATGGGGAAACGATGCGGAAAGGTTGAGTATCTTGTTCAGGTTCACAGCTAACAGGCAGCAGGGCCTCCCTGCCTCCCAGTTTGTCACCCCCACTGAGAACAGTGGTGCTCAGGCAACACTTGTTGCGGTAACAAATGGGGTAGGACAGAGAATCAGACATACCAGCAAAGCTTGCATATGCCTCGTTGATTATAAGTAAAAGCACAGGCCGGGCACAGTGGCTCACACCTGTAATCTCAGCACTTTGGGATGCCTAGGCAGGAGGAACACCTGAGCCCAGGAGTTAGGACCAGCCTGAGCAACATAAGGAAGCCTCGTCTCCACAAAAAAAATTTCAAAATTAGCTGGGCATGGCGGCTTTCACCTGTGGTCCAAGCTACATGGGAGGCTGAGATGGAAGGATCACTTGAACCCAAGAGGTTGAGGCTGCAGTGAGCTACGATCATGTCATTGTACTCCAGCCTGGGCAACAGGGCAGCCCTTGTCACTAAGTGGAAGAGGGGATGAATGCACAGATCCCAGGGGTAGGGCTGATGGCAGCTAATTGTTATCTTTAATGATGACTAATCAATATATCGCAAGTTGTGCTGTAACCAGAAAGACAACAGCCAAAGAAGGAGGGCTTTAGGTTAGTCTGGGGACAGTGCGGAGAGCCCGATATGCCCTTGGGCACCCATAGGGGGCTGCGATTATTCAAGGATGGCTTGATTTAGGCACAGTTAGGCGTTGGACAGGATGGCGCATATAGATGAGTTGGGGATTAATTCATTAAAAATGTCTTGAACATTAATAGAGCTTCAGTCAGAGTATCCAACCATAAATTCTCACCTGTTTCACAACTGGTTCAGGCCCAATTGAGCATTAACAGATTATTTTTTGTTCATGCAAATGAGGTGATAATTCATTGTGTGTATAATTGAACAATTTTTGAATAGGTACATTTGTGGAGTGGTTAAGTTGTATCAAATTGTCTAATGTACCTAGTAATTTTCTGCCTGAAACAGCTGAATTTCATTTTGATATAACAAAAAGAGAACCAAAGAAATAGAGAAGGTTTGAGGAACAGTCGGCTTTTAAGACTTTACGATGTTCTGTTCTTTAGGGCCGTGGCCACAGTTGCTATTTCTTCTGATCCTCACTATTCTTTCTTCTCACTCTCTACCAATGAGATCAATGAAAATGTGGGGGCATTTCTAGATTTGGCAGCCCCCCACTTCTAAGCATACCTTTTTTTAGTTTTGTGCTCTGACGTGCCAGTTTTTCTGAGGGTCAGATGTCTGTCTTTAAAACACCAGGTTGATTTCCATCAAACCACGTATCAAGGTTTGTTTCTCCCATGAGAGCTTGTCATCCCTGACCACGAAATCCCATGCTGGGAAGTAACTGCAATTGCTGTGTACGCTGAAGGTGTTTTTATATAGTTTCCTGAACGAAGTTCACACGGCCCCTTCGTCATGGCACACGCCGTATCCACCGTTTCCTTGTGAGACTTTTTGGTGAAGAGGGGATTTTCATTTTCATTACACTCCTCATAGCTGCCAGAGGGCCCCTTTAAGGGGCCAGGGAGGGATAGCCTGGGGAGAAATGCCAAATGTGGGTGAAGGGGAGGAAGGAAGTGAAACACACTGCCATGTGTGTACCTATGCAATTGTCTTGCATGTTCTGCACATGTACCCCAAAACCTAAAATGCAATAAAAAAAAATGCAAATCTGATGTCTCTTAGTCTTTAGAACCTTCAGTGGCTTCCTGTTGCCTACAGGACAGTTGAAACCCTTTTGTGGCCTACGGAGCGCTTCCTAATTTGGGCCACACCTACCTTTCTGACCATAGAAACTGCATAGAAATTAATGAACACCACACACCCTCTCACAGCCACATACTTTGCAGATGCTGTGTCTTCTGCTTCCAATGGCTGTTCTTCCACTCACTCACTCATTCATTCAGTCAGTCAGTCGTCACCAAGAACATGGCCTATTCCAGCGCTGTGCTGGAGCTCCTCCTCCATCTGTGAGTTGCTTCTTAGGTCTTTCACATGTTTTCATTGTGAGAAGTGTTGTGTGTACAGATCTAGAAAAATATCTGCTCAGTCTGTAGAATGACAGAAAGCCTGTGTGCCCACCCCCCAGGTGAGGAAACAGAACATTTCACTACCTTAGGTGCCCGCGTGCGATCGCTGCCTTCCGTCACCCTCCTGCCTGTGCCAGCGGTGACCACAGGGCGGAATCTTCTGTTTTAGACACCCTCGCTTGTCTTTTAAGTTTTACCGCCTAAGCACGTGTCCCCTGCAAAACATACGGTTTAGTTTTGTCTGCTGTTGAACCTTCTTTCGGTCAGTATTCATTCAGATACATCTCGATGTGCACAGCCACAGGTTACTGATCCTCATTGCTGTATGATTTTTTTCCATTGTAGATGGATATTGCAAAATATTCTTCTGTTGGTGGATTTCTAACAAATGTTTAAAAACTGATTGTAGGCCGGGCATGGCGGCTTATGCCTGTAATCCCAGTAACGTGGGAGGCCAAGGCAGGCAGATCACCTGAGGTCACGAGTTTGAGACCAGCCTGACCAACATGCTGAAACACGGTGAAACCCCGTCTCTACTAAAAATACAAAATTAGCTGGGCATGGTGGCACATGTCTGTAATCCCAGCTACTCGGGAGGCTGAGGCAGGAAAACTGCTTGAACCAGGGAGGTGGAGGTTGCTGTGAGCCGAGATGGCATCATTGCACTCCAGCCTGGGCAACAAGAGTGAGACTCTACCTCAAAAACAAAACAAAACAAAAAACTGATTGTTGAAGTTAATCTAACCTATTTCTGCATCTAATGAGATGCTCGCTTGGTTCCATCCTTAATCACTTAATATGGTCAATTACATTACAAGTTTTCCTTTGGTTCTGAGACAGGGTGTCACTCCATCACCCAGACTGGAGCTCAGGACACAAACAAGGCTCACTGCAGTCCCAGGCTCAAGCAATCCTCCCACCTCAGCCGCCCAGGTAGCTGGGACTACAGGTGCACACCACCATGCCCTGACTAATAGTTTATATTTTTTGTAGAGATGGGGTGTCACCATGTTACCCAGCTGGCCTCGAAATCCTGAGCTCAAGCAATCTGCCTGCCTTGGCCTCCCGAAGTGCTGGGGTTACAGGTGGGAGCCATTGCACCTGGCCAATCAGTTTTCCATTAATAATGCTAAACATTCTTGGATTCCTTCCTGCTTATTCTGAGGCTTATCTCAAATATTATCTCCTCTCTCAAGCCTTCTCTGATCTCCTTTCCTCGCTCCTAATTCTTTGCTCCAGAAAAGTTGTTTCCATCTTCCAACTCAGTGGCATTCTGTAGGTATTTTAATCCAAGCACCTACATTTTAAATACTTTTTACATCCATCTCTCCTATTGTATGAGCTCATCAAGATAATGATGGAGGCCAGGAGCAGGGGCTCTTGTAATCCCAGCACTTCAGGAAGCCAAGGCAGGAGGATCACTTGAGTCCGAGATCAAGGCCAGCCTGGGCAATATAGTGAGACTCTGTCTACAAAGAAAATTTAAAAACACGTTAGCCAGGCATAGTGGCATGTGCCCGTAGTCCCAGCTACTCGGCAGGCTGAGGTGGGAGGATTGCTTGAGTCTGGGAGGCTGAGGCTGCAGTCAGCTAAGATCATGCCACTGCACCCCAGCCCGGGCAGCAGAGCGAAACCCTGACTCAAAATAATAATGATGATGATGGAATCTTGTTCTTCAGCTTCCTTATTCTTTTGCACTAATCTGAATGAAACCAGCCTGATGTAAACCCTGCATCTTACTAATAGATACGAGTCAAACGCCCACTCTAGTCAACTTCTTGGTAGCCTGCCTAGCGTTCCAGCAGACTTCCTTGCGGCCATCAGAGCCCCATTCTAAACTAGTATAAAGTACATGTTTTGCGGTATTGTCACCTGTTTAGGATGGGAAGAGGCACTGAAGCTGTAACACTATTTTCTGAGCCAGATAAAATAGCAAAAATAGATTTGCGCTACCAGGTTGTTTTGGCAAATGTATCAAGCATCTACAGAATATACAGGACCAGTCTAAGCCTTAGGGCTAATGCAGAGCCTCTGCGCCAGGAGGACAGAGGGAAAAAAGTACACAATTAGTGTGCAAGGCATGAGGCAGTTAAAGTCACATCATCAAGTACATTCAAGGAAAGAGTTAAGTAGTTCCAGCAAGCAAGCCAGGTGTGGTGGCTCACGTGTGTAATCCCAGCATTTTGGGAAGCCAAAGAGGGAGGATTATTTCAGGTCAGAAGTTCAAGACCAGCCTGACCAACATAGCAAAACCCCATCTCTACTAAAAATACAAAAAAGAAAAAAGAAAAAGCCGGGTGTGGTGGAACATGCCTATAATCTCAGCTACTCGGGAGGCTGAGGCAGAAGAATCGCTTGAACCCGGGAGGTAGAGGTTGCAGTGAGCCAAGATTGTGCCACTGCACTCCACCCTGGGCCACAGAGCAATAATCCATCTAAAAAAAAGTTCCAGCAAGTCATCTGTGAATATTTATTCCTATGGCAACGATAATAATAACTACAAGATGCAGGTATAGATTTCTGTTTACTACTACAGCTCTCCAGGTGTCTAGAATTTAGTGGAAGCAACTATGTCTTAGAATTTACCCCAGAGGTTGAGTTACTGAAAATATCTATTGTTAAACGCTCGCTCTGAATGAAGAGACACCCACCCCCCCGCACCAGCCAAGTAGGCTTTGTGTGAGCAACCTGGCTGTTTATTCACCTGGGTGCGGGCGGGCTGAGGCCGAAAAAAGCGTCAGTGCAGGGCGGTGGGATAGGAGTTGGTTTTATAGGTTTGGGGTGGGCAGTGGAAAGTTACAGAAGTTACAGTTCAGGGCAGTTTCTGCAAGCTGGGAGGGGGTCGTAGGGTCTGGAGTCACAAGGTTGATCTATCAGTTGAGCAAGGTCGGTTACAAAGTTCAGTTGCCTTATCAGTTGAGGCTGAAATAAGGAACAGTGGAAGAATGTCTGAAAGTTAATGAGGCGCTGCAGGCTTCGTCATTCTCCTTTGTGTGGTTTTCCGGTTACTTCAGACTTTCTAGTTCCAGGAGCTCATCTGGAGTGTACGTGCAGGTCACAGAGGTTACCCTGTGGTCCATGGTGCAGTCAGTCGACCTAAAAGACCTTACATTTATAGTGGTCATTTATCACGTGGATCTGTAGCTGGCGCCCTACGGATGTAAGTTCTGGGAATGCATTAGAGCTCTAAGAAGAGGCTGAGACTGGCTAATGTCCCAGATTTGGGACGGAAGCCTACCACTTGATATAATTATGAGTTCCCTAATTTTGAGCTACATGTAGAAGACCATGCCGGTGCCAAGAAGGACAGTTAGGCTCTGTGTGGATGGAGCTCCATCAGCTGTCCTCATTATCATTTTGCAAGGCCATTGTGAGTGAGAGAGATGGGAGTTTCTCTATTTTCAAGCCCAGGACCCTGCCTGCAGGCACTTCCCTCTTTTGATTAGTTCAGCCTTGACCCACTCTAGGGAACCAGAGAAATCCGCAGCCCAGAGCTCTCTCACGGTGGCCTGTTTGACAGTCACATTCTGAAAAAGCAAACTTCTTGGCTTGATTTCTTGCTGGAATAATGAAACTCCTCTCTGCCCCTGCTTGACAATTTCCTTTGGGAAAAAGGTAATAGCTACCTTGAAACACCATTCAGTTTGACCTTTCCAAAAGCCAAGGGTTTTTCTTCACTAAAGTCATTCATTTGAGCCTATAATCTGTAAATGAAAAGAAGTGATTATTCCTCTAAAAGCCTTTAGGTTGGCATCAGAGTCACCCTTTGGGCAATGAGTCCTCTGTCCAGGGTCATATCCCACGTGGTCTTGAAGTCATGGGTGTGGTGCAGAAGCAGTAAGCCTAGCAAGGCTCCCAGCATGTGGGCATCTGCTCGTGTGAGCCCAGTCTCTCTATGAGACGAAGATTCTCTTTTCACCTTCCTGTCAAACCTAGGGATAGATGCTGCTGGGACTCCTATTTTATAGGTGAAGAAAATGAGATGCAAAGACATTATGTTTTATGCGTGATGCTGGTAAGCTGGGGTTCCAGCACACTGGGGCTTTGCAGCAAGGTGGAGGCAGGAGGATGGGCATGGAGGGTGGCGGCAGGGGCGTTCTTGGAGAGCACGAACGTACGAGTACCTGTGGGGAGGTGGTGACGAGGCCCAGAAATCTAACTCTGCTCATTTACAAGTTTGTCCCTTCCCAGTTCCACTGTCAGTGGTGAGTCAAGAGGGGCTGCTAACACTTCTGTTACCTGCTTCTGGATGCTCCAGGATGCTGTGACAAAGGAAATTTCAAGGAAACCTCCTTTGGCACATTTGTAGTACTGGTCCTATGAGACTACCACGAACATGCAGTGTCTGAGTATAAAGAACCCGGCCAGGCACGGTGACTCACGCCTGTAATCCCAGCACTTTGGGAGGCTGAGGCAGGTGGATCATGAGGTCAAGAGATCGAGAACATCCTGGCCAACAGGTGAAACCCCGTCTCTGCTAAAATACAAAAAATTAGCCAGGCCTGGTGGTGCACCCCTGTAATCCCAGCTACTCACAAGGCTGAGGCAGGGGAATTGCTTGAACCTGAGAGGAAGAGGTTGCAGTGAGCTGAGACCCTGCCCCTGCACTCCAGCCCGGTGACAGGGTGAGACTTGGTCTCAAAAAACAAAACCGAGTCTAGAGCTTGGTTCTAACAAGCACTGCACTACGGAAGTTTGAGTGACGATGATGAAGATGGTAAAACCAGTGATTTCCTGGCACAGTTTGGCGCAGAGAAGTAATGAGGCTAGGAAGTACAAAGAGAAAAAAGAATAACCCTCATGACAAAGACACCACCACACACACAAAAAAAACCCTCAAAGCACGTGCATCTGACTTCCAGGCCCCGAGGTAAAGCCATCGGCAAGGTGGCGTTCCAGCTCCTTCGTCTTCAGTCCCCACATTAGCCCCTGGATGAGGTGTGGGGAAGAGCACACAGTTCAGACTGAGGGGACCTGAGTTCCAGCCCCAACTCCTCACCTGCTGCCTGTGTGACTTGAGGGTCCTGAGGCTCCGTCTGTAAAATGCGGAGCGCTTGGCAGACAGCTTGTTAACCATGCAGATGGAGGCATTTGGTAACTGAAGAGCCCTGAGGAGGAGGAGGATGAGCTGCAAGTCTCTTCCAGGAATTTTGTGTGCCTTTCACAGGATAACGCAGACCCTGGCACGTGGGTGTTCACACTTAGGACATGACCAACCTCACAGCTAAGTTGCTTAGCACATGGTATCAGTGAATCCAGGTTTGTAAACCAGAACTTCCCATGGCTTACTTGACTGTCAAGTTTGACCCTAGCCAGCATCCTCTGATGCACTGAAAATAAACTGTGTGTGTCCAGAGGCAGCTGGGCTTTTGTCTCAGGCCAGCTCCACATTCAGCCCACTGTGCTCTGTCTTGTTCCTCCACGAGGAAAGGGACATGAATGCATACAGTGTTGCAGAATATTCAGGAGCCTGCACAGAGCAATGGGTGAAACAGGATTTTATGAAGGTCGCCACCAGCCCAGCGGATTCCCATCCCAAGGCTGAGCAAAGGACAAAGAAAAGGGGCACTTCTTATACATGCACGTGGCAGCTAACAGGTTTGCAGAAGCCAGAACAAAGAACAGTTCATTACTTTGTAACCGTGTGATGTTTGTTACATTTGGAAAAAAGCATTTCGAGAAACACAGTGTACATTCTTTGGGTGTTTGTTATCTTGCCCTGTGACCTTGCAGCTGGTCAGCAAGAAAAACGGGAATCTTGAGATGCCTAGGAACCTTGCTGAGAACGTGGGGAGACTAGATGAGGTAGGTTTTACACGGAGTTCATTTTAAGCAGAGCTGGGGGTTAGCTTCTATATTGACCACAACGCAGTAAACTTAATTTTGTTATGCAGCAATCACAGACTACCACTGTTATTATTTAATTTCCCTCTTCAATAGACCATCAGAGACGCAGGTGAAACACACAGTGCCCGTCGCACGGTCCAGACGGTGGGGCAGGTGTCACCCTGCGGAACCTGGAGGACAGCCGTGCTAGCCGCGTGTCCGGCCCCAGGATCCACAATAGGAAAGGGGTTGCTGATGCCTTTCGAACTGTCTCTGAAGTTGTGGTGCATTTGGCAAAATCCCATCATGCCCAGCCTTTTCGCTCTGTACGTTTGAGTAGGAAATGACTCGAGCCAGAAGCTCCGGAGCCTGGGATCCAGAGTTCAAAGTCCTGTGTCCTGTTGAAGCGGGGGCACTCCAGTCGCAGGCAGCACAGGCATATGGTAGGCCGACTTTGTCTTGCTGTAAAGCAGTACCCGGGGCTGGGTCATTTCTAAGGAGAAACGTTGATTTTTGACTGACAGCTCCACAGGCTGTATGGGAACCATGGTGCTGGCATCTGTTTCTAGTGAGGCGTCGGGAAGCTTCTAATCATGATGGAAGGTGAAGAGGGAGCAAGCATTTCACGTGGCAACAGAGGAAGTAAGAGAGAGAAGGGGGAGGTCTCAGACTCTTTGAAACAACCAGATCTTGTGTGAACTAATAGGAGAACTCACTTATCAATGGGGGGTGGCCCCAAGCCGTTCATGAGGGATCAGACCCTGTGATGCACTCACCTCCCAACAGGCCTCACCTCCAACACTGGGAACCACATTTCAACATGAGATTTGCAGGGCACAAACGTCCAAGCTATACTGGACATCTATCGTTTTTGAGGTTTTACTCACTGGTGAGAAGGTGGAGCCGCCACAGCTGGGCTGGCACGATTCGTTCCGTTTTGTAGGCACCCAGGTGTGCAGGGCCGTGAGGTGAGCCTCTCGTGACAACTCAGCCACCTTGCCAAGGTTGGTCTGGAATCCTCCCGTCTCATTGTGGCGGTGGCATTTGTCATGAGGGTTATTCTTTCTTCTCTTGGTACTTCCCAGCCTCATGACTTCTCTGTGCCAAACTGTGCCAGGAAATCACTGATTTTACCATCTTCTTCTTCATCACCATCACCATCACCATCATCATCACTGAAACCTTGGTGCTGCAGCGCTTGCTACAGCCAAGCTCTACACCCAGTTCTTTATATATACTCAGACATTGCATGTCCATGGCAGGCCCATAGGGCCAGTATTACAAATGTGCCAAAGAGGGTGTCCTTTGTCACAGCAGCCCCACCCTCTGGACCCATGCGACGGTGCACTGAGGTTCGTTTCACCTGCATCTCTGATGGTCTGTGTGCATTCACATCCCTTTCCTCGTGGATGGCAGGGAACAGAAATGTCAGCAGCCACTCAAGACTCACCACTGATAGGGATTCTGCCATATGCACCACAACTTCAGAGACAGTTCGAAAGGCATCAGCAACCTCTTTCCTATTGTGGATCCTGGGGCTGGACACACGGCTAGCACGACTGTCCTCCAGGTTCTGCAGGGTAACACCTGCCCCACGTCTGGACCCGTGCGATGGGGCACTGTGTGTTTCACCTGCATTTCTGATGGTCTGTATGCATTCGCGTCCCTTTCCTCAAAGAAGCACGTAACAGAAATACCAGCAGCCACTCTTGACTCACCACTGACAGTGGAACAGGGAAGGGACAAACTTGTAAATGAGCAGTTAGATTTCTGGGCCTCTGGGCACGTCCCCAGAGGTACTCGTACGTTCGTGCTCTCCAAGAACGCCCGTGCCACCAGCCTCAACCCCCATCCTCCTGCCTCCACCTTGTTGTAAATCCCTGATGCCCTGGGCCTCAGTTAACTGGATACCTACCCCAAAAGGCATCTTCCCACGAACCCCTGTGGTAAGGTAATGTGCTCTCCTCAGTCAAATCAAGACCCTGGTGTCTGATAAGGGTCTAATGATATAGGAGAGTTTCCCACTATTCTAACCATGTCGGTATTTGTATTGTCTGAGTTTTAAAGGTTTTGGCCATCAGGCGAGTATTTAATGGTATGTCCTTGTAATTGCAGTCTGCAGCTTTCCTGATGACTAGTAAGGCTGAGTATCTCTTCATTTTTATGATTCTCTTCGTGCTTGGCTCTGGTTCATGTCTTTTGCCTGCTTTTCTGTACAGTTGGTGGCTCATAGGAATTCTTTGTAAGCTCTGGGTATCTTCTGCAGGTGCCACTCACTGGCCCCGTTGAGCAGTAACCATCTTTCAGTCATTCAAGCGTTCGCCTCTGCGTGGAGCTGTCTCTGGACCTGTCCCCGCACCCGACACTGCTTTGCCCATTTTCTTTATGGTGTGTTCATTCTCCGTTTTATTAATTTCTGTTCTTTGCTACTTATTTCCTTCTTTCTTTTGCTTTACTTTGCTATTCCTTCTGTGTTTTGTTTGGTTTTGTGGGGGAGACAAAGGTCCCGTCAGGCTGGAGTGCAGGGATGTGATCATAGCTCACTGCAGCCTTGATCTTCCCGTCTCGACAGCAACCCTCCCACCTCAGCATCCTGAGTAGCTGGGACTACAGGTGTGTACCAGCATGGCTGCTAGAAAAACTTTTTTTTTCTTTCGGTAAAGACAGGGTTTCACTGTGTTGCCCAGGCTGGTCTTAAACTCCTGAGCTCGAGTGATTCTCCCGTGTCAGCTTCCCAAAGTGCTGGGATTACAGGTGAGCCGCCACACCCAGCCCTACTTTGCTGTTCTTCATCTCCCATCTTAAGGTCCCTACCTAGCTCAGCAGTTTCCCTTCTCATTCTGTAAGCACCTGTGTTGCTCTCTAAGTACTGCTTTGTCTGTATCCTCAAGTTCTGGGAATGACAGATATTTTCACTATCATTTCTTCAAAATATTTTCCATTTCTCATTTTAATTATTATCGTTTTTTGAGACGGTCCCATTCTGTCACTGAAGCTGGGGTGCAGTGGTGTGATCATGGCTCACTGCAGCCTTGAGCTGCTGGACTCAAGCGATCCAACAGCCTCAAGTAGTAGCTGCGACTACTGGCATGTGCCACCATGCCTAGCTTTTTGTTTGTTTGTTTTTGAGACAGAGTCTCACTCTGTCCAGGCTGCAGTGCAGGGGCACAATATCAGCTCACTGCAACCTCTGCCTGCCAGGTCTGAGTGATTCTTATGCCTCAGCCTCCTGAGTAGCTGGGATTATTGGCGCCTGCCACCACGCCCAGCTAATTTTTACATTTTTAGTAGAGATGGGGTTTTGACATGTTGCCCAGGCTGGTCTCGAACTCCTGGCCTCAAGTAATCCACCCCCTGCCTCAGCCTCCCAGAGTGCTGAGATTATAGGTGTGCACCACCGCACCTGGCCCATTTTAATTGTGTTTTGGGCCAGGTGTGATGGGTTCTTTAGAAATGTATTTACTAACCCACAGTTAAGTTACTTGGAATTAGTTTGTTCCTTCTGAGACTTTAAAGCCTTGCAAGGGCAGATGCAGCAAGTCTAGGGCTGCTTTGATCCCACTGTTAGTGCAGTACCCTTCTGAGGACTCTGAGGAATGATTTACATATACTCAGATATAGATATAGACACACCCATAATAGATACCATATATACACACACACCCAATATATATACACACCCAATAATATATATATACACCCCCATAATAGACACCATATATACACACACACACACCCCAATGATATATATATACACACCCATAATAGATACCATATATATATATATATATACACACACACCCAATATATATACACACCCAATAATATATATATACACCCCCATAATAGACACCATATATACACACACACCCCAATGATATATATATATACACACCCATAATAGATACCATATATATATATATATATATATACACACACACCCAATGATATATACACACCCATAATAGATACCATATATATACACACACACACCCCCAATGATATATAGATACACACACACCCAATGATATATAGATATATACACACCCATAATAGATACCATCTATATACACACACACACCCAATGATATATAGATACACACA